>JAKSZP010000268.1:0-122147 GCA_022478985.1 Massospora cicadina
AGCTTCCATTGTGCTATTCTTCTCAAGGATATTATTGCTGTGTGCGATAATTGGAAGACTCTTAGAGAAAAGAGTAATGATCTGAGCGGAGATCTAGAGAAGAAGGAGACACAATTAGGAATTGCTGCGACTGTGTGTTGAACCAAAGAGACTGTCACCAGGGAATTTCAGCGAAAATCAGGTTGGACAGAACAAGGGAATGAATCCCTACAATCTCGAAATTACAGGTTAATTAATTGGGAATACTGGCCTACCGTTAGGCTGAGATATAAGAATTCATACTCAGCTACAGATAATAGTCATCATACTATTATCAATCAATAATTTATCATATTATACAACGCGGACAAAGTACATGAGGAAATTGAACCTGTGCAGTTCTAGAGATTACTAGGGTTGTTTGCAGATAATAACCCAATAAGTAAATATTTACAAGTTGGTGCTCACTACAGGGGTAGTTGAGTTAAAGAGTTTATAAGAATGTTGTACAAAGACAAGTTACGCAAACTGTGGACCAAGTTAGTCACTGTGAACCAGAATGATTTAAACTCAGCGGACCATTGGGAATTCGCAGCCTTGGAGGAATGAGTCACCAAGGTGGAAGAAGGGATATATAATGTTGTAAGCTTTGGGAAAGAGTTACTTGGAAAAGTAACTTCATTGAAGAAGAAGGAAGGGGACCTTGTATGAATCCCCCCCCTTGGGTTGGGACCATCTAGTACTAAAAAAAGGAAGGGGACCTTGTTAGAGAGGTCTTATACCTAAAACAGAGTGAGAAGCGGATCATGTTCATTTGAGAAATTTTGGTGCAGATATAGAGCGATTAATCAAACAGGTGGAGGAACTTAAAGCTCACAAATGTGCTTGTGAGCCTGATATGGCAAGTGATGCTAAAGAAAGAAGTTCTCACACGATACTTGGGATGTCAATTACCCCAAGGAACATGCCACCCATTTTTGCTACCATTTTGAAGATGATGCCCAAAGTCACTCCTCAAGTTAGCCGAGTGGCCAAACTGAGAGAATCAGGTAAAGATAACTCAGAGGAATTTAAGGAAACGTCAAAATTGCCAACATTCCATCAGGATAACGCCCCAGCATTTTCTGACTGTTTTACATGACCATGTATGGATATATGGATTGTCAAAAGGCGTTGACGGTTATAAATTGCCTAGACACCAACTGTCAGAACTTAATGTTATTTCACCTGGAGTAAGACAGATGGTCTTATGTTGAGGCAAAGGCGGCCATCATGAAAGAGTTTGGGAGTTTAATGTGCATGTCAAAGCGCAAACAGAAATTTATGGGAATTCTAGTTCCATAAAGACAAGTCTCTAGCTAGCTTCGCATATCAGTTTTACCAGGAGTCACAGATCCTGGCTGGAGAGAAAGTATTGGATGACTTTGATACCAGAATCGCCTTGCAAGCGGCCCTTCAGCCCTATCATGATTTGCATTGCATGATGTCTTCCATGTTTGCGATGGAAATAACTACCTTACAAATAGTAGATAATCTGAAGATTTTGGGAGGGACATTTGATGCCCCAATTGAAGCTTCAAATCCAATCTGGTATGCAATCCGAATCCCACAAAGGGAAACAAAGGAGCTAAAGAGATGACCAATTGAACCGTGCCAGGAAATAAGCCCAAAGAATTCAGACGGTTGAATAAGAAGGAAAAGGTCTGCTACAAATATGGCGGAAAAGACATTTTGCCATGCACTGTAAGAAGCTGAAAGATCAGATCAACGTGTTCAGGCGAAAGAGTCAGCAGCCATCAAGAAATCAGGAAAAGGGCCCACGGCCTATACAAGGAACAGTCTATAGCTGCGGAGAAGCCTGTTCCTCCTGACATTATGACCAAGGAAATTGATATCAGCGAGTTGTTTGTAGATGATAAGCAGGATCATCTGTATCAAGGGGTCAATTTGGATGTAAATGCCATGACCAGAGCTGGGGTGAAGAGAATCAACCCAAGATAATCAAGAATGTTGCCTGGCTGTACACCCAACAACTGGCGGACAAGATTCAAACTGCTGACAATCCTGAAGAATTATCTCAAGTCTGATTAGATGAGGCCAATCTAACATCCCTTTTTCAGCGCGATAAAGGAATCATTTCATAATTTAACAGCACAAATTATTCACACCCTAGATTCAGCTAATAACACCGCTATTCACTTAGTAAAAACTACATTGCAATACTCTGAGTGTATGTATATAGACATACAAGTGAATCAAGTGCAGGTGAGGGCGATTGTCAACAGTGGAGCGCCCATCAATATTGTCTCAAATAAGCTGGTAAAGAGGATGAAATCTCACCAGACTTGGAACATAAGAAGGAATACGGAACAGCTGGTCTGAACACCACCATCTCCTGGGAAGCGTATAGTGTATTGCCACTACAATTTGGGTCGTTGGTAGTATCTGCACCAGCAATAGTTTTGCCAACCAAAACTATGTCATTCTGATTGTAACGGGTTTTTCTACGCAAATATGGAATTAAATGTAACTTCAAGAATAATACATTGACCATATTGGGTCAGACGTTATCATTGGTATATCAGAAGGATGGTTAAGCTCTTCTGAATCGGAGAAACAACATCATCAATCTAATATACAATGATAGCATTGTACCAATTTGGTACCAATTAGTTGATAGAAAGCGATGCAAAATGCTGGCGGAAATCCTAGGGAACTGAGGAATTCCACTAAGGATCAAGAAAGAGAGGACCATACCACCAGGATTGCAGATGATAGTCAACACTGGGCTGACATTAGTAATTTCTGAGCTGTTGTATGGGGAGGTTGCAAGCCCCTGGAATAAGTCCAGAGTGGAACCTTGGGTGGCTCCTGGGATACTATTGCTGAGCCATGGAGAAATTTGAGTTCTCCTGGCGAATTTAAGTGAAAAACTGATGAATATCAAGAGGAATCTGATCATCACATATACTCATCTGATCTCGATGGCTGAATTGAGGAGATTCCACGATTTTGAGACTCTCAATGAGATGGGATTAATGGCTGGGATAACCAAAAGTATCAACCTATTGGTTAATCGAGAGCAGCTCACTGATCTGTCAGAAGGCCAGCAAGAGGAGGTGCTCAAACTATTCAAAAAGTATTGGGAAGTGTTCTCTCAGGACAACCACAATTTAGGATGCGCATGAGATGTGATCTGTAAGGTCGACACTGGGGAAAATTTGCCAATCAGGATGAGACCAATCCAACAATCAAAAGCTGCTGAAGCAGTAGTGGAGGATGTAATCAGCAAACTAGTAAAGTATGGGCTTCTAGTTCCATCATCAAGTCCCTAGGCGAGTCCAATTCTGGTCATGAAGAAAAAGGATGGCTCCAACTGGGTGGTAGTTGACTACTGGAAGCTGAATAAAATTATGAAGAAGGATTCGTATCCCCTACCAAGGATCAACAATGCACTAGAACTATTAGGAGAAGCAAAGTATTTCTCCATGATGGATCTGATCTCGGGATATTGGCAATAGATTTGCCAAAAGAAGACCAAGAAAAATGCGTGATTATTTAGTGCAGGGGCTATACCAACTGACGAGGATGTTCCAGAGTCTATGCAATGCGCCTGCAACGTTTCAGAGGGCCATGGATACTATACTGAGCGACATGAAGTTTGTCATGCATCATGGTATTGTTTGGATGATATCAATGTGTTCAGTAGGACGTTTACTAACCATCTACACCACTTGAAAGAAGTATTCAAGTGACTATCCATGGCTAACCTGAAGATTAAGCTGAAAAAGTGTCACTTCTTCAAAAAAGAGTTGAAATATCTATGATTCTTGATCAACTCTAGTGGATTGTAGCTGCAAGCCCATAAGATAGAAGACAGAACGAATGGCTGTGCTAAAGAGTGTCTGAGACATCCAAGTGTTCCTTGAGATGGTCAGATACTAAAGAAGATTTATTTGGGACTTTGCCAAAATAGCTGAGCCCTTATTCCATCTGTTAAAGAATATGAAAAAAGGATTTATATTGAATGAAGAAGCGAAGGAATCCTTCAATGAGCTCCGCCAGTACCTAATAGATCCTCTGATTTTGAAATATCCGAATTTTGATCAGGAGTTTATAATACAAACTGATGCTTCATTAACAGCAATCGGCGCCAAACTAAGCCAAGTAGACAAACTTGGGGACAAACATCCGGTGGCGTGTGTGATCCAAACACTCTCTGCCGCTGAGAGGAACTACACAATAACTGAGCATGAATGCCGTGTGGTCATTTACACATGTAAGAATTTTTGGGTGTACATCCATGGAACGCACTTTAAAGTGGTGACAGACCACTCTTCGTTGCGTTGGCTCCACAATTTGAGAGATCCAGAAGGACAACTGGCCAGATGGGCACTTAAGCTCCAGGCTTATAAATTATAAGATTGTCCACCAAGCGGGGGCTTCTCACCAGAACGTGGGTGGTTTATTGCAGTTACCAATGGTCCAGATGGTATACTCGCAGGAGGATTAGCTATTCCAGAGAATGGTCAAAGGAAGAATTGAGGACGAGCCCCAAGAATTCTAAGGTGCACTTTGGAAAGCGATGAAAAACATCAATACTATGGATGGACAAGTATTTAAGATGATCAATGGGAAGTGGTTACTATCTCCAAAGCTGTTGGAAAGAGCAGCTATAGTGCAAGCAGCTCACAAGGTTGTTGGGAATGGAGGCCTGAGGAAAACAACTGATCATATTCGCCAGTACTATTACTGGGAATCCATCAACTACAATGTCGTGGATTATCCAGCTTGTTGTGTGGAGTGCCAACTGCACAAACCACATAAGAATACAACTGAATACTTACTGGTCCGCCCTGGATATGTCTGGCACACGGTGTCCATTGATGTGATGGGACCGCTGACAATGAGCACAGGGGGAGTCAAGTACATTATAGTTGCCATTGACCATCTGACAAGATGGGTCGAGATGAAGGCCCTAACAAAAGTAGACGCTGCCAGCACCGCGAGGTTCATCCTGGATCAAGTAGTATACCAGCATGGATGTCAGCAGGTCCTGCTTAGTGATAATGGGACCAACTTCATGTCTCATGTGATTCCGAGATTGAATGAGATCATGGGGATCAGAGTATCGTGTCAGTACCTTACTGGCTGGAGACAAACAGACCGGTAGAACGGGTGAATGGAACGCTGTCCATGATGCTGAAGAAGCTGGTCGCAGGAAGAACTTCCGCGTGGAGAACGTACCTGAGTTTGGTGATGTTTGCCTACAATATTAGTCATCATATGGCGGCAGGAAAGACGCTGTTTGGGTTGTTGTACGGGAGAAAGGCCACATTGCCACCAATTTTATATTTGGTGGTGGAACCTATGTCAGGGATGAGTACCGAGCAATATCTGAAATGACTGATGAGTATCCTGATTGATATGCAATTGCAAGCATTCAGTATAACTTTGAAAAAAAGGATACAAGCAAATTGACAGATGGTAAGAACTGACTGGCCTTAGCAGAATATCAAATAGGGGAAAGAGTAGCCTATTGTGATATGCATGGTTTCAGAAGAAGAAACAAGTTGTATGTGTTGTGGTCAGGTCCGTTTGAAGTCATCACCAAAACGGTGACTGATGACTACCACATCAAGATTCTCTTGGATGGAAGAGTTGTGAATTGAGTCCATATTAAGTATCTAAAGCGATGGATTGATGAAAAAAATAAAAGTGTTCCTGAAGAACTAATGAACCATTAAGTTGGTCATGTCCTGATTATTAGGTCAAGTCCAAAAAGGACCTCTGAATCAATCTAGATGGTTAAGTCTGAAAAAAGGACTACTGAACCATAGAAAACTGGCAGTTTTAAGTACCCTGGACACAGTTTGGGGGAAAAAATAAAAAGATGGACCACTGAACCAAAACAAGGTCAAGTCCCAAAAAAGATTGAAGAATAAAAAAAATGATAAAAAATATGAGGAAAAATATAAGATGCATTTTAATAAACTGATATAATTTTATAATTTTTACTTTATTAATTGTCCTCAATACGGGGATGATTCCGCCTATGTCACCTCTTGGGGGGAGGGAGGATGGATGCAGTAGGAGAGAACAGCCCATCAAAATTGATTTGAGATCTGACGCTAGTGAGGGCTAGACCTACACAAAACCACGTTCTTTGAGCAGACGCAGAGCCCTAAAAGAAAGTGACTAGGGGAAGGTAAATTGAGATGTTGGATAAAGTAAATTGCAAAACTCCAGAGTGGGGAGAAAAGCAGCAGTATAAAAAGAGGCAATTGGTGAATAACCCCAAGTAATCCTGATATGGCACAGGAACTGGAAGATTAGTCCTGAGCGCCTGTCGACGGGCTTCATTAAGAACACTGAACATATGGGTTGACAGCAAACAAGGGATGCTTGACGGGGGTTGCCAAATTTTGCCCCCTAACAATGCCATCAGCGGAAGATACTGATGAGAAGCATCGGCAAAGAGATTTTCATGGAGGGAACAAATGGCATCCTGCAAGTGACAACTACAGGCTTCTCAGAAGCTAAATCTGAAGGAGCGGTGAAATCTGGGTGAGGCTGGAAGCTTTGTGGACCAACTTTAAAGAACTTGGCCAGCAAAGCAAAGAGCATAAGTGGCAGTATCACAATCTAGGATGTTATCAGGATCAGAGGAATTCAGTGCTAGGGACAAAGCCTCAGTGACTTGGGCCTGGAGTCCAGCGTAGGAGATCTCAAAGTGAATACTGTTACCGATGGTAAGCTTGGTAGCCAGAACACCAGGTTTGTAATATTGTCCAAGTTGGAAGAGGAACTCAGGAAGCAAATCTGACCTGGGAATAAATGAGCAATCAAGAGCAAACAGCATAATCTCTGGAGCATCTATGATGATGTTCGGTGCATCAGCAAAAGGAGCCAAATCCAGGAGAGTTTTGAAATCCAACTCTGAAATTGACGCAGAGGAAGTATCAGTCAAGAGTTGTTTGAAATAATTACGAACCTGGTTTCATAGGGATTAGTTACCGTTTCCATTAAATCAACAGAAGGACTAGCTGATGGCACCAGACTAGGGTTGTGAGTCCTGGAGGGACCATAGAAGAGGTTCCGCAGAGCATTCTGACTCATCTGCTAGAAGAGCTGGAGGTCTTGATCAGACAAACAATTCAGAAGCTGCTGGTATTTTGACTCAGAATTTGACATATGAGCTAGATGAGAGGGAGGATGTCGGACTTATATGGATGTTGACATTATGCACTCTACAATTCATTAAGCTCCAATTTTGGAGAAATTAATCTCAAAAGTAATGATATTAACTCTTCAAGAGAAAAATTAGGAATGACTTGAGCTTAGAGATTATGAGATAAATAACCAGGGCGAATAAAAATAAGTATTCTTAATTATGCTATGAAATAAACATCGATGGCAAGAGTTTCCTGTCTAGGATGAGGAGAAAATCAGGAAATCAAGGACGCCAGACTAAGAATCCTGAATATGACAGCGGGTCATATTCCCTAACGGGGGAAAACTGGATCCTGGGACTAATATTATCACAAGTAAATCAATCATCCTGGCATGACAGTAGATTGTGGGGACCTTGCTCTGATAGGGCGGTAGAGAGGAGGAAGAGGAAGAGCTCCGTATGCTGAAGGTTTTCCTGAGCAGCGTTGAGTATTGACAAGTGTACTCCTCTTGAACCAATGAATTATTTGACCAGGTTTCTGAAGCGGTGTTCTCATGCCCCAGTCCTTTTCTCGCTGGAAATCTAGGCAAGAGGGGGGATTTGTTGGGATTTTTGCCCATATTCCCAGCCTGCTAGATTACCTGGTATCGCTAGGGAAAATTCCCTAAGGTGAAGTGAATTGGAAATCAGTTGACCTGAGTTTCAGAGTAACTATGTTTGGGGGTTTTTGGGATATTCACCTGATTGTATCCATCAGGGACCAATCCGGACGAATACTTAAGGTCTCATTGGGCGGAGTTGCTGACAAAATAGGGGCATCTGAAAGTGATTAACTATCAGGTATACTGATTGGGATCAGTCAGGTTTCATCACTAACTGATTGGGAATGAATAGCAAGTTGCGAGGTGAGTGATGCCGCCTGCAACTAGTGAATTGATCATTTGGTGCGTGACCTGCCATAATGAGGAAAAGTCCAATTACCTAAGCAGGTTGCTAGCCAAATATGGTTGGTTCGCTTTGATTGAGAGGAAAATGTTAGGGACACATTTTCCGACTCTTACTGTTTAGGTCTTGAGGATGTCCAATGATGGAATCCTAGCCAGGATGGGGAAGACCATCACTGCCAAGACAAGGTGGGTGATTCAATGGCAACGACTGCCATTTCTTCAAAGAGGTGTCAACTGAGGGTTAGACAATTAAATCCCCACATTAATTTCCTAGGATTTATTATAATAAAGGAGGAGTAATTACAAGAACAGAGTTATATAGTGCTAAGTTATTTAATCAGTAAATATAGGTTAAGAAGTAAACTATCATCAGCTTCCATTGTGCTATTCTTCTCAAGGATATTATTGCTGTGTGCGATAATTGGAAGACTCTTAGAGAAAAGAGTAATGATCTGAGCGGAGATCTAGAGAAGAAGGAGACACAATTAGGAATTGCTGCCGACTGTGTGTTGAACCAAAGAGACTGTCACCAGGGAATTTCAGCGAAAATCAGGTTGGACAGAACAATGGAATGAATCCCTACTATCATGACATTACAAGTATTTTATTGGGAATACTGGCCACGCGTTGGGCTGAGATTTAAGAATTCATACTCAACTACGGATTTTAGTCATAATACTATTATTGATCGATAATTCTTTATATTATACAACACATACAAAGTGCGCGAGGAAACCAAACCTGTGCAGTAAAAAGATTACTAGGGTTGTTTGCCAATAATAACCCAATAAGTAAATTTTTACAAAGACTCATTATGAAATTGACACTAATTGAGCTCCATGGCACCCGTGGTATCTGCACTGGGTTTAACTTACCTGATGGCAGTTCCCATGATGGATTCACTTTCACATATACAAGATACTCCCCTCATGTACTTCTTGACATCCCTATGCAGGCCCAGCCACGAATAGTCCTGTTGCACCAACTACACCATCTTCTCTACTCCTGGATGACCTTTCAATAGACAATCATGAGAGATTTGTATTACCTCCCATTGTAACGATGGGTTGGGCACCCATATGCGATAATTATGGTATAACACCCCACGCCTCTTCATGTAGGCCCTATGGCGCTCGTGCAGCTGTCCCTCCTTCATCTCAGCAAACAGTTGCAGCCAAATTCTGACCTTATTTGCTTCTGATGGACTTCCTCACCCAACTTACTTTTCCCAACCTCAATCATTGCAAATTGATCCAGTCAAAACATTGTGGCTTTATTAAACTCCTCCAATTCCTCCTTCTTATACACTAATCCCTCATCTAAACTCAACCAGGCTGCTAGGACATTTGATGATCCTGGCCTGTAATCTACCTGGAAGTTATATTGGACTAGCTCCGCATGCCATCTGGCTTACCGCTGGTTCATCTTCCTGGGTTCACAATATTATTCCAACGCTTTATGGTCTGTTCAAATTACAAAAGGGTGTTGGGCATACAGCAGGTGGTACTGCCATTCCCGTAAGGCCGCCATCACTGCCAGCTGTTCCTTATCTAATATTGGATAAAGTGTTTCAGCAAGGAGCATTTTGCAGCTAAAGTAACACATGGGGTGTTCAAGCCTGTCTTCCCCCTCCTAAGCAACACTGCAGCTACAGCATAATTCAAGGCATCATTTTTTACCACAAATAGCCTTCCAGGATCTGGATGAGCCAATACAGATGCGGTAAGTAACTTATTCTTCAATAATTCAAATGTCTGCTCCTCTTTTCTTCCCTACACGAATAGAACATCCCACATTAGAAACGTGAGAGGTAAGGCCTTTTTGGGATAGGTTCTTCACAAACTGATGTAGGAAGTTCAATGTTCCCAAAAAAACTCCGCACCCCTTTTGATCAATAGGAGCTTTCCATGCTCGCACTGCACGCAGTTTATCCATACCTACCCCCAATTCATTCTGAAAAACTACGTTTCCTAGAAACGTCACCAAGCTTCATTTAAATTCACACTTACAAGGTTTCAATCTCAGACCCATTCAGCCAATTGCCCATAGAACTTCCCAGACATCTCAGATATGATCCTCTCAGGACTGCAAAAACACTAAGATATCATCCAAATAGGTGGCACAGCATCGACCAATCATCCCTCCAAGGACATAATTTATCATCTGCTGGAAAACCACCGGAGCATTCCTAAGACCAAATGGCATCATGCAATACTGATATACCCTCAGATGACACTTAAACGCTGTGTATTGCTGATGTTCTGGTCTCACCAGTATCTGATTGAATGCATCCATGAGATCAAGCTTTGTAAAAATGGCGGATCTAGTAACCATTGGGAGAATAGCCTCCAACAAAGGCATTTGATATGGATCAGGCTCAGTGACCATGTTCAGACATCAAAAATCTACGCATGGGCGTAGTTTGCCACTTGCTTTCAGCACCAGTAGCATCAAAGACACCCCTGGTAACTTAGAAGGCTCAATCAAACCTTTGTCCAACATATATTTTACATGGCCCTCCAACGCTTCTTTCGCTCATTTGTTAAGAGGCATACTGGACATCCCCTGGGAAGCTCCAACCCTTTCTTGAACTGGAATGAAAATGCAAAAGAACCCATAGGGAAAAAGGTGAGTTCCTGATAGGGCTAAATACACCCATAAAGTCACTATATTCAGCAGGTAACTCTACCTCCTGCATTTTACCCTAGTTCCTACGTCCACTCAGAACATCACTCCCAACCTCCATCTTCCATCTCAATTGAGTCCCCATCTACAGATTCAAAGTAATTGTATTATGCAGCAAATCAATCTAGGGCTGAAAATAATGCTACCATCGCATCCCCAATACCACAGGATGTTAAGGTGTCTGATTGCACAGAAGCCCTTTTTGAGCCAAAACAGGCTCTGCCAAACAACTACCAAAGGCTCTAAACACCATGAGGGAGCTCTCCTCGACACACGTCAGCAAACACCACCTCAGGACCCTTCTTTATTTCCAACTTCAAACGTTCTTTGGGCGAATTCCACATAGTTTTTCTCAGCCCCAGTATCCATCAGGGCCACCACCTTCTCCATCTGACCTTTTGAATATATCTCCATCATAATAAATAAGCAAGGATAAAGTGAAGAAGTAGATTTAATGTTTAAAGCATTCTCAGATTGCAAATTTGCAGATAAGGTAGGTCTAGGACATTAGCTCTTCCCAGGTCTCTGACCTCCTGTTCTCCCTGAATCCTCACTATTCTCCTGGAAGAACCCTCTATGAAAATTCCCAAAATTCCTGGGTGATCCCTGCCAACCTCCTTGATCTCTACAAGCCACTGCGGGTGACTGGCCACTTCTCAAAGACATAGAATTTTCCCGCCAATTTTGTGCCAAGGTCAATTGTTTCTCAATCTGCACCGCCAACACAATTTCTATGACCAACGTACTCTTAACTTTAGCAGCTACCATAGCGGCCAACATATCCGCTTGCAGCCCCTGTCAAAACATTTATGATGATTGTGATTTCAAGACTTTTGCTTCTTTTGCCAAAGATCAAAAAATTCACCCATATTCTTCCACCAATCCTCGCCCCTGACACACCATCAGCAAAGCCAACTATGCCTCATCCTGCTCCTCATCTGGATAGGCAGCCCAGTCGTTCCAATTGACACACTCATTCATAGATCCTGGGAGGTGACCTTACTCCTCAATTAACTCTTGCACCCAACCCCACCAGATCCAAGGGTAGTGCCTCCACAATTTGCGCAATCTGCAGTGAGAAAGGGGTCTCCCCTCCTGTCAAGCCAACTGCACCTAAAAACAAATCTGCAACACCACTTGGTAAATCTTTTCTAAAGCTTACATGGGCAATGTCACCCAACCTTTTAGAGATGTAGAACCTCCATAGCTCTTTACCTTCACGGAACTTTCACCACATACTTGAACCACCTCTCTCATTATGAATGATAGTGAGAAACTCACCATCACCACTTTCAACACATGGCAATACCATTCCTCCCAGGGCTACTACCTCATCTTGGGGTCCCCACAAAACTGACAAAAATGTATTTGAGTTGCATCTAATGCAATGGGCAGTTTGCGCAAATATGCTACAAACAAATTAGGAAGTAAGAGCCACTTTACTAACCATACTAGGGATAGGCCCACTGAAGCCCATTGTCATGTGAACATGACATAATAGTGGGGATCAACCCCAAAGACAAGGCTGGGCGCCTGGAGGCTCAGAAGGTGAAGTTGCAGGCCCTTCCTGACCTGAAGAACACCCTGGACCAATGCTGGGTCCGGGCAAAATATGTCCAGGTTGGGACCAGTGGTGCGCCAAACGCCCAGCCCCTGACAGTAGCCCAAGCGTTAAAACAAACTATCTACCAAATTAAGGTGGATGGTTCAGTTTGCTTAGTTTCAGAACAAGGGTTCGAAACCCATTCTTGCTATGAAATAATGCGCTCAGGCTAAATTCAACTTCAGTCAATAACTCGAGTGAAATTGGTTTCAGCCTATTTTACTAACTTAGATAGAAGTATCGCCCTATTGGCGAGTCGCTGCTTGGGCCCACTGCAGCATAACCCCAATTTCCCCATCTGAGCTTAAATACATTTTCCCCTGACCAACATTCCTTGTTGGTCGACTTCCCAAATAAACCTATCCCCTGTTTAAGTCATTTTTTATTTTGATATTCTGAATGCTCCTGTGCGCAGACCTCTTCAAGGAGGTCTCGCGTTCTGTTCCACTTGCCATTGCAAGTACCATTATGCTCTCCCCTTGTGCACCGTTTGTCCACCCAGGATCCCTCCAACCTGGGCTGCCTAAACCTGTCTGATGTGTGCACCGCGTCACCCTTCTATGGGATTTTATTATAAAATTCACAATATTATGCCTCAGCGTTTATTGCTCCAGCACCCTCTGCTGGGCTCTAATCTCTCTGGCACTAACGGCTGTTCCCTGGTGTTGGGCCTGTGCACTGAGCACCTCCACGCTGGGAACTGGAGAGTTATAGACACTCTCCTTACACCCATCCCCAAACTCTTCCGCCGTGGCTCATCATTGCCATGTATTCCTGCACTACTGTCTTCACGATGCTGCACATCAACAACAGGGTCTGGGACCAGGAAAGGGATGAGAACAACGCCAACGCCACGCCAAGCTCACTAGTTGAGCTCATAATTCTGATCCAATTTTTTGTTATTTTTATAACTTATTATTTCTTTGCTGCAAGCAATCTTTTTATTTGATTTTCTGTTTTTGTAGAAGATACAACTGGCCCTTCAGGGTCATGACATCCTTCAATCAATTGCACTCCACAAGTATAGAGTAAGCTTCCTTCTATGCTAGGCTCCCTTGAACACCATCTAGCACATTGCTCGCAAAGACTCCACATCCCACAAGATCATCATACGCACGTGAGTAAGCCTGACGTCATTTCACAGATGCATTTCAGTTTTGGGATGTCAAATTTTACTAGCTCTAACTTTCTCAAGTTTGAGGCCCTTTGGAAGAAAGCAACATTTGGATCAAACGCCATCTGATCCAAAGCAATGTACAGATCAGGTGCCTCCTGATCCTTAAAAAAAGCTAGGCTGTAGCCTGCAGCTTGTCATGGAAATGGCAGAAGAAGTTTAGACTGGCCTGCCAGTCAGGATGCGTGAGCACCCAAAAAGCAAGTCAGAATGCCAGAGGCATTGCCGACCATATGACTTGATATGGAGCCAGAAAATGGGATACCATGAAGTGGTGGCATAACAACAGGGTAAGGAGTATCCCAATGGCAAACCACACTGAACCCATTCCTGACTCAGTGATTCTCACTGCATGAGGTGGGATTGCTGGGATAGTCTCGACAAGATTCTCAGCTTGAGCAGCCAGCTCATTGGGGGTGATGTGGAGATGGATCCTCTCTTTTCCATTGTTGTGCGTAGGGCCATAAGATCCCCATGTATTGGTGTCAAAAATTAACAAGAGCGGGGTTGTAGGACCAAAAGTATTGGACTCGCTGGGCCCAATCAGTGATAGAGGGAACCATAGTGACCAAAAGAATTGGTAAAGCCTACCCGGAGTGCGGGGCAATGGACCACCAGGGAAAAGCCATCTGGGATGCGGTCAAAACAAAAAAAATATTAAAATTTCTTTTGGCAAAATTTTATTGGGAAAGGAAAGTAAGAAAATCAGCCAACAACTTTCTCAGTGCCATGCAATTGATTAAATAGTGGTTGATTGGGTAGTGACAGGATGGGGTTGGGGCCCATAAATTCAGCCTAACCGGCGAATTGTTCAGGAATGGGGGGTTTATTCTTTGGGAACTGACATCGCAAAATTTGGCAGTGGGCTGAGTCTGTCAGTTTGACCTCAAATGTCCAAACCAGGGCTCAACTACGTTTCCGATGATTAGCATGATGGCGTTTAGCCTGACAGGCGATGGGAATCCCCCAAGGCCATCCCTTATAGGGATGGGTCCGTTTGGTTGGGAACAGGTTCAGGATGGCCAACCCACCCATGCTCGGTCATTTAACCGTTTGTTCAGTCTAAAGCAGCAAATTGGGCGCAGCACCTAAATTACTATCTGAGGGCTTCAAACTTATGTCGATAGCACCCAATATTTGTTCAACTGGTCTGGAGATTGAATTGGAACTGTCAGGCGATCTGGCCAATATCTCATCCTTTGTGCTTTTACAGCCATTCAAATTTTGTGCATCAGCCAGATTGCTGACCAAATTAGATCCGACCAAATTCCAAAACAATAAACTTGGCACAGATTTTGCTGATTTCCTGCAACAGTTCTGCCAAGGTAAGTGTGGGTATTGGGGGTGGGATCTGAAGCGGACGAGCTGTTACCCATCGCTCATCTACTACATGAGCAAGGTTGCCCTGAGTGATGAGGGGTACCGCCATCCTCTTTGGTGTCTTTTTATTTGGGAATGGGAAGATGGCCCAATCAAGAGCCAAAGGACGATCCCTGAGACTTACACAGCTGAGATGTTAGACTCCAGATGGTCTACTTCTGCAAGTGTGCACAATGACTGTGATGCAGCCTGAAAGCTATATGAGAGGTGGTGTGCCTGGCAGATGGTGTTTGCTTTGAAGGTTGACCAAGTAATAGTGGGTCCACACAGAATGGTGTGGCAAACTCCAGTACCAAAGTTTTGGTGCTCACCTATGAGGAAAACCTGGGTGACTTGATCTCAGCTGGACAAAGTTTGCATCACTTTGGTGCCTGTACCATTGGGTGTGACAGAGAAAATCAACACCAACCTGTGATCAGAGAAATTGATTTTTGTCATCATAAAGTGTGTAATCTGAGACCAAAAAACAGCATAAGAATAAGGTCAATGTGGGACATAGACCTCAGCTGACCAATGTGCATATGGGAACAGGACATGTTGGGGAGCAGCGGTGCATGTTAAGGTAGGATATTAAACAGCCTCAAAGTGGCTTTTAGAACATGAAGTTCTATGTGCCCTGAGGGGGGGCAGGTGCAGAAGGCTAGCAGTCAGTGGCTGGGTTGGTTCAGCAGTTCATGTCATCTACCACAAATGGGTCAGGGGGAAGTGAAAGCAAGTTAATGGCTAATTAAAATTCTTGGCGAGCCTACACACAGGTCAGAGCATATATATTAACAATATTGTGCACTTTGTCATCCCCCAAAAAATACACTGCAAGCACACAGCAATCAAGTTACAAATTTTCAGAAATAAATTTAAAATTACAAGTTGCACATATAAGCATCTCAGTGCAGTGACTAAAAAGAAAGGGAGGGGAGGAGTATAGTTGCCCATGTTTCCTTAGCACTGTGTGGATAGTAGGTTTCCTGAATGGCCAGGATGTCCATTGGTAAATTGTTTTTTAAAAAACTCAGTTTTCTAACCTGGGACGGTAAGGCCTTGAGACCAATGATGTTCAACATCTCTATTGTGAAGGCTCACCCACCACAACTTAGATGCTATGGGAAGAGCCCCTTTGGCCTTCTTTGCCACTTTCATAGCAGCAGCTGTTGAAGGTTGCAGATTGTACGCCTTATTTGCATCCTTGAGGATATTCTTTACAGTGGCCTTAGGAGTAGGTTTTTTTTGCTTCTTTCCTCAATATGTTTGAATTGCTGTGCTCCTGCAGTGCGTCAATGGAGGTTGACAGAAATTTAGGAGGAAAATGGATGGTAGAAATTAGTTTTGATCAAAGCTTGGTAATATTGCTCAGGTAAATGACACACCCATCAGGTCCTTAGGTTGGTTGGCCCATTCAGATTGTTAAACAGATTCAAGAGCCAGTTCAGCCATGTATGACTTGATGTCATCCTGGATCTGGGCAGGCAGGATCATGGACGCCGCCACTGCCTTGGCCGCTGCTCTGCAGGCCTGCTTGACCTTTTTGCAATCTTGAGAAGACACAGATTTAACCTGAATATATCACCCTTGCGCACCCCATGAGAAGTTGGCATCTATGTCCATAGCCAGTGTATAGTGGGAGTCTACACTGCCCATTGCATTTGGGAGGATTTAATTTTGTGTGATGCCCTCCTTGGTGGGCAGTTGTGAGCCTTGTGGCCAAAAATGCAACAAAAGGTGCAAATAGGGGGCATAATATCCACTGTGACATGGAACAGGCAGAATTTCTGCCTGTTAAACACAACTGCAGTGTGAGGAATTTGAGTCAAATTTTTTTGCAATGACTGTGGACAAAGTGATCACAACAATCACTTTGCCCGTGCATAGATCCAGCATGAGTGTAAAGCATTGCATTTTAAAGGAGTGAATTTCCCTATAGCTTTTAAGCCCCTCTTTGAGGTAGAACTCCAGCATTGTGCACTTTATCATTGTGGGGAGAAAGTCAGGTTACAAAAATTTGGTTAGACTTGGTCCACCAAGTGCACTTCATCTCAACCACCCATTGACCATCTGGGAGGTCTACTACTACACGCACATGTACAGCTTCATCCGCTGCTTGTTTATTTTCAAACCTTAGATCCAACCAACCACAGGTCATGGAGTGCAGTGCTGTATACTGCAGCTGGGAAATGGTTGTGCACATCTCCATAGAACTTTTCCCAAAATGCCATTTGACCAATATCCAGGAAAACTTGAACCCTTGTGCTCCACTGACAACAGAGACTGGGAATGCAAAGTATTGATAAACTGGTTACATTTTGCTTGCCAGGCTAAAATCTCTGGGGAAATACTAACTGCCATTTTTTTATTTATATCTAGGCCTCCAGTATTGTCAGAGCATTTATGAACATTGAATGATGTGGAGCCCAATCCTATGCCCTTTACTTTGCTAGCCCAACTGCTACCCAGCATTGGGTACACACTAATCTCCTCAAAGAGATTATCAATCTTACCTAGCCTTAAATTGAATTTGTTGCAATTAGTGATTACAATGAGAAAGAAAAGTATTTTGAATCATCAGACAAAGAGCTTAATTTATTTGTGAAGGGTTCTAAGTTGGTGGTGACTTTTGACAATAGCCCTATGCAATCAACAAGTTCCAGTAATGATTTGACATTAGGTGCATCCTTCATAGAAGGTACATGTCCATGAGCTTTGTTCTCAATATTTTTGGGGAGAGTTTCAAACTAGTGACAACATTTCCCAATGACCCAATGCCATTGGAGTGTTACCAAATCTTTGACATTTACTGCATTTTCTGCTGAATACACATGCCCATTGGTCTTTGTTACCAATGGTATACAACTGCTGACTATTAAGACCAAAGAAACATTGCTGCTAAATGTGTCCAGCCCCTTCACTCCATATGGATGCCATTTCTTTGCCAACTTGTTACAAATCCCCAATTTGCCATATTAATTCTTTGGACATAAGAACTGTGGTTGAGGTGGAGTCTTCAAAGGATAAGCAGTGACCCACCACTCATTTACCATATAAGCAAGGTTGCCCTGGGTGATAGGGGAGCTGCCAGCCTTCTTGTCTTCTTCTTGAATGGGAGAGGGAACACTCCCAATCTAAATGGGGAGGGTGCTTCTTTAGATTTACAAAACCACCCCAGTTGTATACTATCAAGTAACAAGCATGAAGACCCCACTATTCAAACTCAACTCAACAAGCGAGTCAAGAAAAATCAACTCCAGCAGCTTAAATTTTCTATAAAAGTTTCCAACAAAACCCCAATTTCCTTCAATAGGCCAATTATCAACTACCAATATATTAGCCACTCTAATTTTGGAAAGTATAATAATTTTATAACTCTTAGGGACCTTTGCAAAAATAAAAACCCAAAGTTTTATTGACCAGTCATGGCACCCCTCACACCCAGAGATCTCTCTTTAGGTATACCTTTTTTAATCATTTGACTCAAGATCCTTAGAAAATATTGTTACCTAGAAGTACTATTGAACTTTAGCACAAAGATATTCTCAAAATATGGCTCATTTTTTAAATGGGTGAAGGATTTCAACAAACCTGTTTTGATCAAGTTTTCAATTTATCTGTATAAATTGCCAGTAAAGTTAAACCCATTGAAACTGTAATATTTAACCAGAAATATAGCCCTATGCTGTTAGATTGACAAGCATTCAAGTAAATACAGGAACCTCAATTTTAAGAATGCCCAGCGGTATATTTAAACTAAGAAAGTCTAACACCTAGAGGTAACGTACATTAATCCCCTATAAAAAAACCCCTGTTAATTGAATCTATCTACACACTTAAATTTTCCACCCAATTTTAAGTCTAAAAAGTCATAATAGGCATGTAAAAACCTTTCCAATTAGTTGAAAGTTATGAGAAAAACATTATTCAAGACAACAATAATATTTCCTTGCCCAACCTCAAGCAACACCATTCCAATAAACTTAAGCAATCCAGGATCCATACCACTACCTCTGATTCTTCCAGATTTTGAGGAGGAAATTCAAGTTTTTACAAATACAAAAAATGTAGCTCTTAGAGCAGCATAAGAGTCAATTTTAAAATGGGAACCTTATACCTATTGAATATATTTTGGAAACAATTCATCCTAACCAAAACTAACCAAATGTTAATACAATTTTATTTGACTTTAAATATCACCCAGAACCTAATATCAAGACCCTGAAAAATAAGACCATACCTGACCTGATCAGAACAACAGCTCACGAATCGTCCCAAAGATAAACCAATCAGATAAAGGTTTGATATACCAATCAACTCAGTAACTCTAAAATCGTGCAGCTGGAAATCTCATTCAAATTCTCTAAACCAAGCTACTCGGTCCAAAATCCCTAAAACCCAACCGCACTTCAAAGGACCTTTAGATTCTCTAAAATCTTACTTTATAGAAACTGATTCAAGGTTTACCGGTATAAAAATGAATAGGGGGTTGTTGTAAAGACAAAAATATTCTACTCTAACTGGTATCACTATACACAGGGCTTCACAAGCAAGTCATCTTGATCTGAAAATCTTACTCCCCATAACTCCTTTTTTAATCATTTTCCAAATTGACCAGGTGTAAAAACTAGAATATTTTCAAGGATAAGGTTAAGCTCTTCCGTATTAACTTTATTTTCCTTGTTTCTATGCTATTTTATCCTAGACCACCTAACCAACCAAATTTGCACCTAAATCCCTTAATAAACCCACTAGCATTTGACTATATGGATGATAACATCTATAATCGAAGAGCCAATAACACCTCAAACCATGATCAAACTGGGAATCCAGAATTTTAACGATACCGTCCACCCAGCAACCCCTACTTGATTAATTCATTCACAGTTAAACCTTTGGCTATAAGTTCCAAATATAAATGCAGCTTAAATGTGGAAAGTACCAAGATAAGCCTAACAGATAACTTAAATGGCAGCCAAAAGTTTAAGGAGAGCGTTGTCAACTTTAGACCCCAAGTTCACCTCAGAAAAGATTTGACAAAGCTGCAACTATAGCCATAATATACAAATTTACTCGAATACAGTTATAAAACCAAGCAAAGCATCAACTGTATACCTAAAAGGCCTATAGCAACTATAAACCGAACCCTAATTACAATACCTAGATTAGTATGAAGGTTGTAAAGCGTCAAAAGATTTATAGTTTTGGAAAACATCACCCCGAACCTTACGCGAACAACTAAATTCAAACCTGCTTTACGTCAATTGCTTGAAGCCCAAAAAAGCAATCTCTCAGCTGAGGAAGATAGTTACCAAGACCAAAGATAAAGTAAAAGTGCTACAAAGTAGAAAATATTCGAGACAAAGGCTTATAAAAAAGGCGATATAGATGATCTAGATTCAACCTGAAGACTTAACCATCTGAACTGCCAAAAGAAAATATATTGATAATTTACAAAACTTGGGTAACACCGTAGTTAAAGCATTAACAGGTTAAATAAACTTCCGAAGCTAATGGATTAAACTTGTAAAGATGGTGAGGATTAAGTATAACAAAGTTAAGCATGATATCGGTCCAAGGGTTGACACACTTTCAAAACTTTTTAGATGTAACTTAATGTCAAGCTAAAAAACCACCTTTTGCGCATATATACGATTACTGCACAATATAAAAGGTATCATTTGAAACCAAACATAATACTAACTTAGTTCGATAGCTGATCTTAAAGTATGCAAATTAAATTATTATCATTTTTAATCAACATGAGTCTATTACTGAAGGCTTGATATAAGAAAGTATCTCACCTCTCTAATCGATGCGGCGACAGTAGGCTGTCAAGCATTGACTTGCTTTCTGTTGGTACTGACCGCTTTACACAGGTTAGCTTATTGAATTGCCGCCTGAGCTTAGAGATTCGTTAGAATCGTTCGCTTAGATTAGTTTCAAGCGGTCCGTTTGAAAATGTCTCAGCAGCTCGGTTCATTGCTTGCGATTATATATTTGCTCCTAAAGGTAAAATATGAAAAAAGAAAATAAATGAAATCTCCTCATCGAGGTGGCTTAACCGACTTAAGGTATTGAAAGATGAGAGAAGTTTCGATCTACGATGTAATTATTTTGGACTAGCCAAGTAACCCAGCTTTGCTTGGATTTATAAATTGCCAAAGGATTCTAATTGATTGTTTTTATATTGGTGATAGCTATCAATAAGTTAAAAAGCAAGATATGAGTTTAAATTTTCAACGTTATAAAAAACGGTTTTTTGCAAAATTCACAATTGTCATAAATTTTTCAATGTTTTATCTTGTATTGTCATAGGAGATACATGAGTGTGCCAAACTTCAAAGCTCTAGCTAGCCTGGAAACTAGTTAACTTGAAACTTGCATTAACTAAATATCAGACTGCTCAGTTATAACAATATACTAACCACCATCAAAAACATATAGGATCTAAACTTATTACATATAAAGCTTCTTATTTTGACTAGAAATATTAAAACTTTTATTGGATTAATATTATCATCAGAGATACACAAGTGTGCCAAATTTCAAACCTATAGCTAGTCTGGAAGGTAGTTAAAAATCAATTGCAAGATTCCATCACAGATATATACTGCAGCAAGTGGAGAAAATGTATCAAAAAGTCATAATGGTCATGAAAATATCTTGAAAATTAGCAGAAGCATCTGATAACAACATCAAACAAGTCAACAATAATATACCTATGTCCAACCTTGACCTACTCAGTTTTAATTAACTTAAAAAATCCACGACCCATACACCTACCCTAATTCTTCCAAAGTATAAGGAGAAATCTTTTGTTTTTGTATGTGCAAGAAATATTGTACTATGAGCATCCTTACCCCAATTAAAATGGAAACTATATACCTATTAGGTATAGTTTAGAAAAGTTTACTCCAGATAAAATTTTTCACTTTATTGATAAATTTATATTATGCAGCAAATATCACCCAGAACCTAATAACAAGCCCATGGAAAATAAGATCCCACTAGACCTGATCAGAACAACAGTTCATAAAGTCTTCCAAGAACCAACCAAGCAGATGAAGGCTTGATACCTCAATTAACTCAGTAACCTCTAAAGTTTTATAGTTGACAATATAGTTTTAATTCATAAAAATGAGCTACTTAATTCAAAATCTCAAAAACCATAGCCACACTTTAAGGGGCCTTAATGAGTCTCTAAAGTCTTACCCTACAAAAACTACAATTTCTAAATTATGATGAGAATTTTACTATTAACTTTTGCAGATTTGGTTGATTCTTCCAAAAAAGTTGCACAGGGTAAAACCAATTGAGCAATGGACAAGCAATATGAGGATTGCTGGCCTTCAATAATTGATAATAATAAAGACTTAATAAGAAGCTATGGCCCTGAAGATACCAATTTATTTTATAATAAACTTAATAGCTACTTATGTTCTGCTTCCATACTACTTTCTTTCTTTGTAAAAGACCTCCTCCTTCTCATTCTCACACTCAACTCTTAATCTGTGGTATTCCTAGTCAGTTTCAAAATTCTGCTTAGTAAGTCCCTATTTACTACCAAATTTAGGGTTTTCATTCTTGTATCAAAGACTTGGTGGTATTCCCTCAATTTGACAAACTATAATTACTTTGATCACTTCATTTTGCATTAATATGTCTATCACTCAATCTCAAATCTCCCCTTGACTCATAAATATTATCTGCCAAATAAGTGACTTATTGTCCAGTCATATTAATTTCTCAACAGTACTCCCTTGACTGGACAATAAGCTCCTATTGCTTTTATACCTGAAATAACTTTGCTTGTACTAAGTTGATAATCCAACCACTTGAGGTTCCTTAATAGTGTAAGCATCAACAACAGTCTTCTCTATTATCTCAAATGGTCCAATCTATATGATGACAAGCTTGTTCATTCTTCTAAACCCATGTTGGTCATGGAACAGGACAAGATCTCCTACCTTGAACTGTGAGAGGCCGCTGCATCTATATTGGTCAGTTGCCTGATCCCAAGTCTTATTGGCCAGACTAGTAGAATACGCTTCAGTTTGGAGTTTTAATCAGCATGTCTGTTAAGGCAGTCAAATAGCATTAGGTCTCAACTCTGAAGGTATCCTCCAAAGAGGAATAAAGCAATTCTGGCAACGCTAAATATCTTCTATAAAGTAGTTGGAAAGGTCTCTTACCAGTTGATGAGTGGTAGCTAAAATTGTAGTCATTTAAGGCAATGAATAAAAGGGTACTTCAATCCAAAGGTTGATCCTTTACAAGCTTGCAGAGAATATTTACCAAAGTTCCATTGACCCATTCCACCATTCCATTAGATTCAGTGTGGTAGGGTGTAGTCAAATCCCCATAGATTGCCATTAGTTTGTTTAACTTGAGAAGGATATGCAACTTATAAATGGGTTCCATGGTCCATGAGTATAAATTTAAGATGGCCATGTTGCTGTATGACATATGTGAGATCCGCCAATGGAGGCCACAAATAATATTTTGAAACAAATTAATTTCTTTTTATTAAAAGTATAAAATAACACTTATTTTGGTTTTTTATGTTTTTTATTAAAAAGGCAGAGAAAAACCAGAAAAAGGTCCCTTTGTCAATACTAGCTTTTTCTATTTAAACTAGTTCAAATTTTGAGGCCATTGATATTTGAGGCAAAAGAATGCAAAGCTCAGTTGTCTAAATTAGGGAATATAGGCTTCCAGCCTATCAGATCAAAGATAAAATTTTTGGAGGTAGAACTGACCCATGCAGTAACAATTTGATGAATTGTATCCAATCACCAGCGAGTAAAAACTTTTCACCTTGGTGGTGGTCTGACTCAAATGGTAATAATTGGGTATTTCAGCAGTAGTTGGACTCAGATGGTAATGATTGGCTAATGTTTACCCTATCATCCTCAAGTAAAATCTTTGCACCTCAGCGGTGGGTAGACTTGGACAATAATGATTGGTTAACTTGCACTCAATCATCAACGGGCAGCATCCTCTTGCCTTGTGGAGGTTCTGATCCATACGATGTTATACTCCTCATATTCAACTGAGGAGTCAGAGTATTTCTATTATTAATATTTACTGTTTTAAGCCGATTTTTGTGATAAATTGTATTATTCCAGTTGTTAGGATTCCACCAAGAATCCATTAGGGTTTTTTCACTGTGGGTACTCATATTGCTGATATCCACATTGTTATTTAAAAATTTGGCAGGTGATCGGCCAATCATAAGAGCAGAATTGGGAACACTACTACCTCCAA
Organism: Massospora cicadina; assembly: GCA_022478985.1. NCBI lineage: Eukaryota > Fungi > Entomophthoromycota > Entomophthoromycetes > Entomophthorales > Entomophthoraceae > Massospora > Massospora cicadina. The sequence goes on from JAKSZP010000268.1 coordinate 24,192, forward strand.
CATTCTTTTCCTTAAATTGAATAGGAGAATGTCCAACATTTCCCCCTCAAGAATATGATAGGGGTGTTGTGGTTATAGTAGTGTGGTACTTTTTCATTCACTTGAGAGGTAAAAGGGGGTGCAGAGCTTATCAGCAGCCTGCCCTTTTTTTGTCACAGTTTTTCGGGGTTAATATACATGCATGAGGATACTTATTGCTGGGTCTGTTATTGGCTAGAACTAAGGGAACTTCGTAATTGAGCAATGATAAGATCCCTTGCTTCATATTGATAATGCCATCATATTTGATCATGAACTGTGTGCCTATAAGCATATCATAATCGTTGTTTTCTAAAGCCATGGTGGGGGCTGATAGGATAAGCTTCCCAACATGGATGGGAAGGGACGAGTAAGCACCTAGCGCATGGGTGTTGTTTGGGCCAGCGGTTCCATAGTCTTGGTTGTACTCCAAGTCAGGTGCAAGCTTGATCTTTTTATCAGCTTGGAGGAGATTACATTCACTGGGGAGCCTGTATCTAGGATAGCCATCACCCAAACTTTTTGGATAACTACTTTGGCCTTTGTAAGTATCCCCCCAAAAGTGGGCGATAGGGCTAAGACTTCCCTAAGATGAAAATTGGAGGTTAATTGGCATGCGGTCTTGGGGTAATTTTTTTGGATGGTTTTCATGGTGTGGCCATGCTGGATAGGGCGAATAAGATGAGACACCACCTCATCTGCATCACTTGCAGTGTCGATGACAATTGGCTCCCCTAAGACTTGGCAGAGATATGTTTCTTCAGGTATAGTGGCTTCATCTACTCCTCCAACATTCAAGCGATTGAGAATTTCCACTTCAGCAGGAGCTCCTACAACATAGTAGCCAACCTCATCCATATCCTCCCCAGAATCATTCCCTGGGGTGTTTGTAACATGAGGTGGTGGCATAAGTTGTTTAAGTGAGTTAGGCACATGAGATTTGTCAGCAGTAGGTGTGCCTTTCCCTATGCTGACATTTCTTTTCCCTGCTCCTGTTCCTCGGCGTCGGCTTTCTTTTTCCAGCATGTAGCCTCCATGTGGCTGAACTTATTGCAGTATTCGCACTAAGGGCGTTCAGGACGGGTTGCTTTGTGGTTTTGTTTTTTAGGGCCCATTATCTGAAGGGGCTCCTTCTTATCCTCAATAGCTAAGGCTCGAGGCTTAGGCTTTGGATCATCAATGGTTAAAACACAAGGGCGAGATACTGCTCCTCAGGGAACTTTGGGCTTATGGAAATTGGTGACATCTATTAACGCTTCCTTGATGTCTTGAATAGTCTGGAAATAGCATTTGACGGAGGTGATGTGCATGGCGAGCGATGAGTAAGTAGCCACTCCAGTCAAAACGGCGGCTATAGCATCATCCAGAGTCAACATCTTTGAGGTTAGCAACATCTGGGCTTTCATATAGAATCGTTTCACAAAAGCTGCCACTGACTCTCCCTTTTGGATACTCATGCGCATAAAGGCTTGCTTTTTCATGCTTAAAGCTCGTTTTGAGCCGAATGTATTTATGAGAGCCTCTTTAACTATAGACCAGGTGCTAAGAGCATCCATATGTGGAACCATCACTTCCTGTGCCATGCGGCCCAGACAAGAAAGGATGTGCTTGACCTTCTGACGATCAGTCGCCCCTTTCATAGCTTCTTCATAAACGTATAAAAATGAAGCAATGCTACCCTCACCAGGGATGAACTTGTCTTTGAACGTTGGTTTGAATGAACTAAATTCACCCCCAGTCAGGGTATGAATAGCTGGAGCTTCTGTTATTGGGGTTTCAGAATGGTATCTCAACTGAACAAAGGTCCGTGAAAGGCATTCAAACTGATCTTGCATGGCTTCGAGCTGGGTTTCCATTTTAGAGAGGGCGTCTAGAGGCCCAGATTCGCACAGTCTTAATTAAGCTTTGATCTCTGATTTATAAGTTTCAAAGTCTTCCACTCGGTCTTCCATTGCAGAGACTTGAAAACAAAGTTGTGACACCATGGAGCTTAGGCTTAATTGAGCAGTTTCCATGGCTTTTACGCGCTTCTTCAGCTCTTCTTTCATTTGTTTACATCCTTCATCGTCATGAGGGTGTGAGCTTGGGCCTTGTGCTCCATCCTTGATCTGCTCATACTTTCGCTTGACCCGCGTTAGTCATCTGTATACTTCCTTTAACAGCTCAGTGCTTTCCAGCGAAGTTTTTATTTCTTTTGCTTCGATTTCACATGCAGTCAGATGACGTGCCAAATATTTGGTATTTTCCAACAAAGCTTTGAGAGCTAGCTCCTTTCCTAGATGAACAACCTTGGCCGCGAGGATGGCGGTGGTGCTAGATGGTTCAACCAACAGATGGCGTTCAAGCTCATCAACACTCAAAAAGGCCTGAATTAACTGTCGCTCCACCACAGCCTTACGCTGTTCATAATTATCTTTAAGGGCGGAGTCATGAGCTGAAAGGTCATGACAATTTTGCTCATTTTGCTTTTCAAGTTCTTTAGCAAACTCTTCCAACAACGAGCGGGTGCTAGTGGAAGATGCGTTCATTTCATCCCAGAATTTCTTCATGACCTCCTTGACATACTTTACAATCCCAGTATCCATAATAGTAATTTTTTCATGCAGCTGTATGATGTAGTTGAGACTAACTTCTACACTAGATTTAACTGCCCCAAGATGTTTGGAGGTCAGTTGATACAACTTTTCATAGGCTGAATTCAGAGCTGCATGGGTATCTAGGTGTCAATGAAGTTATTCATAATGGCCAGCTAAGAGATGCATCATATGGACCAGAGCAGGGTGAGCAAACTTGTGGACATAGGTGGTCAAATTTGTAAGCTGACCATAGGTCTCTGGGAGGACACTAGTCTCATAGAGAAACAAGTGGCGTTCCTCTACCAATGATGCTTGTTCGCGAGATGCAATGTTGCCAGGGTTAAGGATGCCATGAGTGAGGTCTCTTACAGCTTCAGTGGCTGGCCAAGTGATGTGATGAGACTCAGGTATTAATATGGGCTCCTCTCGCTCTTTTTCTAACATTAAGGCAGTAGGGCTATCCATTTGATCATCTTCTTCAGTTCCTTTCTCATTTCATACCCAATGAGTGACACTTTTCATTTTTTTTTCTTTTTTATTACTTATCAAAGTATGCAGGGGGATCAACCCCTGTAGTAAGCACCAATTTGTGGGATCCGCCAATGGAGGCCACAAATAATATTTTAAAACAAAATATCTTACTTTTTATTAAAAGTATAAAATAACACTTATTTTGGTTTTTTATGTTTTTATTAAAAAGGCAGGGCAAAACCAGAAAAAGGTCCCTTTTTCAATACTAGCTTTTCCTATTTAAACTAGTTCAAATTTTGAGACCATTGATATTCAAGGCAAAAGAATGCAAAGCTCAGTTGTCTAAGTTAGGGAATATAGGCTTCCAGCCTATCAGATCAAATATAAAATTTTTTGGAGGTAGAACTGATCCGTGCAGTAACAATTTGATGAATTGTATCCAATCACCAGTGAGTAAAATCTTTTCACCTTGGTGGTGGTCTGACTCGGATGGTAATGATTGGGTATTTCAGAGGTAGTTGGACTCAGATGGTAATGATTGGCTAATGTTTACCCTATCATCCTCAAGTAAGATCTTTGCACCTCAGCGGTGGGTAGACTTGGACAATAATGATTGGTTAACTTGCACTCAATCATCAACGGGCAGCATCCTCTTGCCTTGTGGAGGTTCTGATCCATACGATGTTATACTCCTCATATTTGAACGAAGAGTCAGAGTATTTATATTATTAATACTTACTGTTTTAAGCCAATTTTTGTGATAAATTGTATTATTCCGGTTGTTAGGATTCCACCAAGAATCCATTAGGGTTTTTTCACTGTGGGTACTCATATCGCTGATATCCACATTGTTATTTAAAAATTTGGCAGGTGATGGGCCAATCATAAAAGCAGAATTAGGAACACTACTACCTCCAACATTCTTTTCCTTAGATTGAATAGGAGAATGTCCGACAACAAACTTTAGGATGAACTTGGTGGTGGTGACAGCCCCTAAATCATTGATCACCCTTGCTTCCACCCATCTTGTCAAATGGTCAATTGCTACTATTATATACTTGGATCAGTTTGCGCTAGTTGACTGAGGCCCCATCATATCCAAAGATACTGTATGCAATGTAAAATGAGGCTTAAACAGATGGTAGGTGGTCTTCTTGTAAAATGGTTTCTACACTTGGTACTGGTGATAATAAGTAACCATTTCAAGAACATCATGGTGTATATTATACCAATACTAACAAGATTGCAAAAACTCCAACGTTTTCTGCAACCCTCCATGACCTACTGCTCTATGAGCGTTCATAATAAAGTGTGTCTAGCGGAAAGTTTTTGAAAAACTCAGCATTAATTCTCCATTCTGCTTATATATCTCCCCATCAAGCACAAAGGTATCCTATTGCAGCTCATCCAGCACTTTGCTCACCTGTGGCAGCTCATTATGATATTTGTCCACAATCATCTTCTCATACATTATGTCTGCCAAATCTGCCATAATGGTGACCATTGCTAATCATGAGAGAAAGTCCACGTTTTGTTGTTTTGCCCCAGGTTGGTGTACAATCTTGAAGTCATATGCTTAGAGCATCAAGGCCCATCCATGAGCCATCCTTCAGGTTCACTGATTCTGCAGCCAACGCAAGGATGAATGATCCATTACCACTTTGAATTGCACCACATGGAGATATACCTGGAACTGTTTATTAGCATGTATTACCGCTAAGCACTCCCACTCAGTCACAATGTAATTTTGTTCAGGACCTGTTAAGATTAAGCTACAATATGTGATGTGATGCTCCACACCATCATCATTTTTTTGGGACAGCACAGCCCTTACGGTGGACAGAGAAGCATCCATTTGTACAATAAATTTATACTCAAAAGTAGGTATTGCAAAATGGGCCACTAGCCAATGTAGTTTGTAGAACATCAAAAGCGTTTTGACATTGTTCCGTCCAGTTGAAGGTTGCATTCATTTTTAATAGCTCAAAGAGCGGAGCCCCAATACATCTGAAGTTGAGAATGAACCGCTGTTAGTAACCAACCATCCCAAAAACACCTGTATTGCGCTTATTACCTGGCCAAGTCATCTTACATAAAGCTTCAACCTTTGCGGGATGAGAAATAATCCCCTTGGAGTCAACCACAAACCTGAAGTATTCCAACTGAACCTTAAAAGTGGCACTTTCAGGGCTTAAAACTGGTGTTAGCTTCAGTGAGTTGGTGGAACCCTTGTTTCAAGTGATCAAGATGATCCGTGTAATGGACAAAAACGTCCCAGTTTTTGACCGCCATCTTGCCTTTATATTGGCGGATGTACATCAAAAGAATGTCTGATATGAGGTTCCCTCATGGTAAGTGCTTTGACTCATACTCACCAATTCGACCTAAGATTTAGGAAAATTCGAAAATGAGAAAAAAATACACAGGCAAATGAGGATTTCAGCTCCAAATTCAGCCTTATTTCTTTATTAATGAGATATACATGTGAACAAATTTAAATCCCAATAAAATGGCACTGCAAGCGACACAAGGAAAAAACCCAGTAGATTAAACAACCCTAAAGGATTTGGCGCCTCCGATAACAACCAAAGCCAAAATTTTTGTCTAGGTATAAAAACTAGGTTCACCGTAGGATACCAGGTAAGACAAGGCAAGGGCAGCCCCAAGGCCACCAGAGAGATTCACGTAAGGGTGGGAGACGAAAAAGAGAATTATGAACTGAGTTCAGAATTGCGTGGGCCTGACCTTATAAGGTCACCCTTCTGGGGAGCTCCTCCCACAATATTCTTTAGGCCCCTAAGATCATAAACAATTGCTTGGGAGGGGCACACCCCTGCGCTGTACCCTGCATGAGCCACAAAAACCCATAGAATTGTTTTGAATCAAGTCTGGAAATCCAAATCTTGAGTCAAAATGTAACTATTAGTTTGACCTGACCGTTACATCACCCCCACTAAAGAGGACCCCCACACAAGAGGGTGCCTCATAGCAGGAGATAACCACCTTGAGGGCTTCCACAACAAAAATGAAGCTGGAACCAGACTGAAAGAGCCAGTCCACCCACTGAGGGGAAACATGACTAACGCATGGCTGGGCGGTTATCCCACACATGGTGGGCTGACCGTGGGGTGAGGGGCCCTGTGTAAGGAGAGTGCCTATAACTCTCCTGTTTCCAGCATGGTGGTTCGTGGAGCACAGAGCCAACGCAAGGAAACTAGCCATTAGTACCAAAACTACTAGCACCCAGAAGAGGGTGCTGGAGCAAAGATAACTAAAGCAATGAAGTGTGATAAGTATCCAGCCAAAAAAGACAAGGTGCACAAGGAGAGAAGGGGTAAACAACAAAGGTTGGAGGTACCTGGGCGAACGACCAGTGCACTAGGTGATAATCTCATTGTATTCAAAATGGTATGGTTAATGTGGCGTGAGACCTCCTCAAAGGGGTCCGCGCACAGGATCATCCAAAATAACACTTAATAAAACGTGAAACGTGAAAATGTTATTGGGAAAGTCACCAACAAGGAATGTTGGTCATGAAAAACATATTTAAACCAAGTCAGGTTAATTATGGGTCTGCGGAAGTGGGCCCAAGACTTGACACTCCAATAGGCAAATGCTCTCATCAAATTTGGTAGAATACACCAAAAGTGCCTTCAGGTGAGTGATCAATTGAAGCTGTATTCTACATGAGCTCATAATTTTATAACTTGAACAGAATTTGAAACCTTGTTCTCTAATTAACCAGGTTGAACAGTCTTCATTCATTATGTAGATCATTTGTCTCAACGCCTGGGCCAATACAAGGGGCTGGGCGTTTTGCATCTCATTAGTACCAACCTGGGCATATTTGGCTTGTACCCAGCGTTGGTCCAAAGTGTGCTTAAGGTCAGGAAGAGCCTAAATTTTCACCTTCTGGGCCTCCTGGCGCCCAGCCTTATCCTTAGCGTTGGTTCCCACTATTAAGTTATTTAACTATGACACCCTGCTGGGCCAGGTCCCTGGTGAGGAGGAAGCCCCACCGGGATTTCAGACCAACAATTGCTTCAGATCAGGGTTAACCATCTGTTATGGCTCCCACCGGTGCTGGTTACTTTACAACTAGGACCTGAAGTGATCACTGTGGTCAGGCCAAACTGAATATCTGGTGACATGCTAAAAGCACAGATAATTCAGAATAATTTAAGAATTGAAAAAGTCCCAGTTTTGAATGCTATCTTGCCTTAAGGATTGGTGGATCAAAGTTGATGCTGAAAGGTTGCCTGATATGAGGTTCCCTTGATATAAGAGTTTTGACTCCACATATTTACCAATTTAACCTTGGATTTAGGGAAATTTAAAAACAAAAAAAGAGAACAAAGGTAAGCGAGAATTTTGGAATCAAAATTACCCTTGTTTATTTATTACTAAAATTTAATATAAACTGGATTTAATTCCTAATAAAATGGCACCAAAAGTGACACTAGAAAAACCCAGTGGATTAAACAAACCTAGAGGATTCAGCACATCAATCGACGCCTAGAGCTAGTATTTTGTTAAGAATACAAACTAGGTTTGTCATAAAATACCAGGTAAGACAAGGCAAGGGTGGTCCTGAGGCCACCAGAGAGACCCACTCAAGGGTGGGAAATGAAAAAGAGAATTCTGAACTGAGATCAGAATTGTGCAGGCTCAACTTTTTTAAGGTCACCCTTGCAGGGAGCCCCTCCCATAATATTCTTTAGGCCCCTAAGAGCATAAAGAATAACTCTGGAGGGGAATAGCCAGCACCATGCCCCGCATGAGCCACAAAAACCTAAAAAGTGCTTTGACTCAAGATTTGGAAATCAAAATCTTGATTAAAATGTACCAATTGGTTTGACTTTACCGTTACATTCTGTGAACAACTGCAAGAACACATTAATATTGTTAAGGTAGATTAGAACGCAAGACATTTATAGGTCATTCAAAACTTTGCCCATAGCCCGCTGAAACGTAGCTGGGGCATTGCACAGACCTTTTGGCATAAGTGTAGGCTAAAACAACCCTTTTGAGGTGATTATATCGCACTTCTCTTGTTTCATCACTGGCAACTTGATTTGCCAGTACTCTGATATCAAGTCCACAGTGGAGAAATATTTGGCACCGCCTAACCAATCTAAAGCATCTTCAATTTGCAGAAGTGGATATGAGTCTTTTTTGTAATGCTGTTAAGTTTCTGGTAATTTATTAGTACTCAAATGGTGCCATCTTTCTTCTTGGCAATTAGCACTGGGGACACCCAGGGACTTTTTAACGGCTCTATCATTCCCTTTTTAACTAATATATCTATCTCAGAACATACATTTTCTTCCATTATAAAGCGATGGATAGGCCATGACCAGATAGTAGGGTAATCCCCCATGTACAACTGATGCACAATCCCGCGTGCACATACAAAGTCATGTTGATTAGATGCAAAAATGGTTTGTTTTTTCACAAACAAATCCATCACTCTGTTCTTCTGGTCCTCCAACAGACCAGTTAGAGCATCATACGGAATCGCAGTCATTACGCCAGATGATGTTTTTTAAGGTAGTTTGAGAACTTCCCACAAACCAGTCATATATCCAGTGGATCTCATTGAATCAGATGCAGATAAGGCATTACTTGATGCCTTTGACCTTCATAGACTCCTTCTGCAGGTTTGCTATCTACACCTTCACTTTCCCTGCCCTGGTAGCAGGAACCCAGGAGCCACATGAGGGTTCAAGCCACAATTGCTGATAGGGCCCTTAATCTCACCGTATAGACCTTCTGGGACATCTATTTTGAGCTCAATCCCTATTATAACATGATGACCAGAAGGTATGCTTAAAGCACTTTTAGTCTACAGCGGAATAACATTATACTCGTAGATCTGGTTAGGAAGCACTTGGGTCTTCTGCTTAATCTGCCAATATCATACAGGAATCACCCCATCACTATATGCGAGATTGGTTTGACTGGAGCGAGTTAAATCTTCTGGGAATATTCTGGAGGTAAAATAGATGGGAATCTGTTGTCCTAGAATACTGATGGTCTCATCTGCCATATTAATCATGGCACCAAATCACATCATGAATGCAGCACCAATCAACATGTCGTAGTTACTATTAGGCAACACCACTGCTGGAGCAGATGCGCTGACTGACCCTAATCTCAAAGGCAACGTGCTGTATGCACCCTCCAACACAGTGCTATGTGCCCCCGTGGTCCCATACACTACTCTGTGGTCTATATCTGGTTTCAACGGAGGCTAGATATGAGTTTGGTGGATATTATATTGATAGGAGCACAAGTATCAATAATCGCCCAAGCTTTGGTATTTTCTACAAAATTGTCACAGTATGTACATTCCCAATAAGAAGAACCATTGGTGTTTAATACATAAATATCCAAGGGCTTTTGGTTATTCAGAAAAGTGAGAATACTGGCACCAACATGAGAATACTCTTGGGCAATTTTTTCTACTGGAATCGCTACTTCCACCCACTATAGAGCTGCAACATGTGTTGAAGGTTTGCCATTGACTGTACCATTCCGCTCAAGGACATTCCAGGCGTATAGATTTTGCACATCTCAGCGGAACTCCAGGTCTGAGTTATTGGGGTCTCTCCCTCAGCTTGAGGCCAATATATTAAAGGGGATTTTTTGATATAGTAAATTGTCAAGAGGAGTACTGGGACTGACACAAAGCGACTCATGAGAATCATCAGGGACAGATAGGTTGGAATTAGCGGAAGTAGAGCATCCCAGCTCTACTCCACTTGGCCTTTTACCTGTTTGTTTGGGGAAACTGGTACTGCATTGACATTCAGTTTGCCTGGACAGCTTGCTTCATAATGAACTCATTGGCCACATGAGAAACAAGCATTTGTAAATGGCACTTGTCTCCACATCACACCCATAGACCAAGGTCTGAAACGAATTGATGGAATGCAATTTAACTGAGGACAAGCTGATTGATGATAATGGGGGCGGAAAGGTCTTGCTAGAGCGTTAAGGGGACAAGTGTTCCCCAACAAAATATAACCAAGTCGTTGTTGTTCCAAAAAATTTGGGATTCAGTAGCGGTTGCATGGGCTTTCCATTCCACTTTGGGAGCACAAAAAGTGATGGATAGATGGCGTAAATAACTGACACCTTTTAATAGCTCTACATCTTCTTAAAGAATATAAGACATAGCATTATACATGTAGGAAAATCGACTATGGGCTCTGCTAGTTAGTAGGCTAACCAGTATGAAGACTGGTCAGCCCTTACCGTTTTACCTTAGGCATTGGGGCTAGCAGCGCCAGTTAACCCCTTGGTGTGTCACCCGCGCCATTTCGAGGATCCCCTAGCCTAAACTCCAACCAACGAAATAAATAATAAACTTATAAACAAAGGTAGATTAGGCAAAGGGATATATTTATTGAAAGGGAAGTGCCAGGTATCTATACTATTTACAAAAGGGATACTGCGCCCACTGCTAATCTATCAGTTCTTCCGCTAGTTCTTCCAGCCAACCACTTCTCTTCTTCTTCTAATTCTTTTTATTCTACTTTATCTCTTCCATGGCGTCGACCCTCTCGCTCCATCCTTCCCAATGTCTGAATTAGTTTTGGCTCATCCTCAGCCTTAAGTCGCCGGTGAGCCATATAAATAAATAATCTAAATAAATGGTGAATTTTTATTTGACCTTCAAATTAATAATAATGCGCTGGAAACAACTTTGGTCACTTGCTTGACTCAGAATATCTCAGCACCTCACCGACATCTATTCTCATCTAATCTTAATAATAAATGAGGCACCAGAAACTACTTGGCCGCCTCAAACTCATAAATGTAAGATCCACTGACATTGGATAACCAGGCAGCGAATTCATAGATGAATGATTGAAGCAAATACATCAGCTTTCCACGGGAAATCCCACAAAGGACCACAAATGGCCATTATTGTCGAGCACTGGTTATGCTGACTGAAATCAATTGGATCATCCTCAGCTATTAGTCGCAAGTGATACTTATACTAGTTTGGGGCCACCAATTGGTCCCACTCAAACCTAAATACCAAACTCAGCAGAATACTAATTTTGGCTCAACCAAATTTGGGGAGCAACTAACCATCAATTAAACCAAATAACATGAAATTAAGTCAATAAACCATTCCGCCAGGATTGGCTATATCATTCCAAATAACGCTAAATCAATGGAGGATTCCATATGGTTAAAATCATGACATATCCCCCACTTAACCAGATGGTAATCCTCCTACTTCCAAACTTAGCATGTGGGGCGGGCGTCCAGGGCTTCCCCCTCCCCGCCACCGCTAAACACTGGAACTGAACCACAGTGGCGCGTCACCGCCACCTCTTCACCAACCTTTAGCTACATAAGCACCAACCAGCAGAGCCCCCTGTAGTGAGCACCAATGTCAAAAAACAAACTATGGTCTCTGCTAGTTGGCAGGCTAACCAGTATGAATACTGATCAGCCCTTGCCATTTTACCTTAGGAGTCAGGGCTAGCAGCACCGGCTAACCCCTTAGCATGTCACCCGCGCCATTTTGGGGATCACCTAGCCTAAACTTCAATCAACGAAATAAATAATAAACTTATAAACAAAGGTAGATTAGGCAAAGGGAGTTATTTATTGAAAGGGAAGCGCCAGATATTTATACTATTTGCAAAAGGGCTATTGCGGCCACTGCTAATCTATCAGTTCTTCCGCTGGTTCTTCCAGCCAACCACTTCTCTTCTTCTTCTATTTCTTCTTCTTCTACTTTATCTCTTCCCTGACGTCGACCCTTTCGTTCTGTCCTTCCCAATATCCAAATTAGTTTTAACTCATCCTTGGCCTTAAGTCGCTGGTGAGCCATATAAATAAATAATCTAGATAAATATCAAATTTGTATTTGATCTTCAAATTGTTAATAATGCGCTGGAAACAACTTTGGTTGCTTGCTTGACTCGGAATATCTTGTTATCTTGTCAAAATCTATTCTCATCTAATTTTGATAATAAATGAGGCACCAGAAAACAACCATGGTCGCCTCAAACTCATAATTGTCAGATCCACTGACATCGGATAATCAGGCAGCAAATTCATGGATGATTGATTGAGCAAATACATCAGCTTTCCACAGGAAACCCACAACAGACCACATATGGCCGTTGGTGTTGACCACTGGTTATGCTGACTGATATCAATTGGATCATCCTTGGCTATTAGTCGCTGGTGACCCTTATAATGATTTGGGGCCACCAATTGGCCCCACTCAAACCTAAATACCAAACTCAGAGAAATACTAATTTTGGCTCAACCCAAATTGGGGAGCAACTAACCATCAATTGAAACAAATAACATGAAATTCATTCAATAAACCATTCCGCTGGGATTGGCTATATCATTCCAAATAACGCTAAATTATTGGAGGATTCCATCTGGTTAAAATCACAACAATACAATTCTTGATATAGCTTAACAGCTGCCATCATCACTACGCCCATTTCCTCATTAATTGAGATATTTGAATCCACCAACACATGAGCCTCAGTCATGAAACGCTCCACAAACTCCATCAAGGACTCATTTTCAAAATGAATTGTCAAAATCTCTGCCTTGCGTCGCGCCATTTTTGCCACACTCCCAAACAGGCGGATCATGGTCTCCTTCACCTCTTGATATGCAATAGTACTATCCTTAAGGTAACATGTGACCTGGTCAGCGCTCATGAATTTAAAACAGATAACAGTTTAGCTTTCCACTAATCAGAACCCCCCTGTTGAATCAGGCGATTCAATATGTACCCGCTAAAGGGTTTTTTACACTGGGTTTCCCCCTTTGAACAAATTAGAACGGTCAATATGATAATTGGTGGTTCCTCAATACACTTGTAAACACTTAATAGTTATATTAAACATGGGAGCAATTCCCCTGTCACATCTTTATTAAAAATATATCTTCAGTGGATGATTCCTTTATCCGCTCCTTTCTCTCTTTCTTCCTTTCTTCACTTAACTCAAGACTACTTCTCCAGTCCCCTCATTTCACTGATATCCCAGCGGCCTCCATTAATACTGACTCTTCCGCTTAGTTTATTCAAGTTGCCATTTTTTCATTGGTTTCAGCTTATTATCCTTTAATTATTTATCGCCTTAATCTGAGGCGATCCAAAAAACCTTTTATCAAATGTTGACATCACCTTATTGCCCTATTTGACCAATTTCCCAAAGATCTCAATATCGCCTTATTTCAAAGCGCTTAGATTACCATTACCAGTTTGATCCTAATGGATTTCATTCATTTCGCCATATTGACTTAGGGCTTATCGTCCAGTCATATTGGAATCGCGACATTTCCACCTCCTTGACTGGACAATGAGGCTCCTATTGTTTGTAAGGTTGGAGGAACTTCGCATGCACTCAGTTAATGATCCAACCAATTGTAGGATCCTTGATAGTGTACGCGTTGACTCCAGTCTTCTCTATGACTTCAAATGGACCAATCCATATACTGGCAAGTTTGTGCTTCTGGCCAAACCCATGCTGATCGTGGAATAACACCATATCCCTGTCTTTGAACTGCATTAGGCTACTCCGCCGTACTTGGTCCATAGCCTGGGTTTTGATTTTCTTGGCGAGGCTAAACGAGTATGCTTCATTTTGTAACTTAATCAGCGTGTTTGTAAGGGTGGTTAAATATTTTTGCGGATCCATTCCACCGGTGTCCTCTATACAGGCATATAGCAGCGCAGGCAGAGCAGGGTGCCGCCCATAAAGCAATTGAAAAGGACTTTTTTCTGTGGCCCAAGGTAGCTAATATTGTAGGCGAATACTGTGGTAGAAAGAAGAGTACTCCAATCGGAGAGTCTATCCATAACTAGTTTCTGGAGTATATTCACTAGAGTCCCATTAACTCTCTCAACCATTCCACTGGACTCAGGGTGATATGGGGTTGTTAGAACACCACGGATGGCCATTAATTCATTGAGCTTGGGTAAAATGTGGGAGGTGAAGTTGGTTCCATTGTCAGTAAGGATAAACTGTGGGCAGCCATGACGCTGTATGATACATTTCATTATAAACTTAGCCAAGTAACTTCCCCCAGATCTCAGATGGCTCACGCCTCCACCCACCTCATCAAGTGGTCAATTGCCACCAGGATATACTTAGACCAATTTTCTCCGGTTGGCAGTGGGCCACAACATCAATAGAGATGGTGTGCCAAGCAAAGTGAGGCTTTACCAACTGGTATGAAGTCTTCTAGTGGAACGGCTTCTCCACCTGGCACTGGTGGCAGCAAGACTGGGTCTCAAGCACATCATATTGCATGCTTTCCCAATAATACCTCGGTCTTACCAATTCAAGCATTTTCTGGACTCCACCATGGCCAACTGCTCGATGTGCACTCATAATAATATTTGAGCAGTTAGAAGGCCTTGGTATATTCATGGTAATGTCCCCTATACACTTATACAATTACCCATTTCTTTGGAACGTATTGGTCCTGAGTTCATCTAGTAACTTGATTACTTGAGGCGGTTCATCTTCATATTTTCTGCTGAGCATTTTGTTGAACATTATATCGCTTAAATACGCCATAACTGCAATTGTCAGTAATCTCAATAAACAATCAGCGTTTTGGTTTTTGGCTCCCAGTCAATGTAAAATCTCAAAGTCATTAGCTTGCAGCTTAAGAGCCCATCGTGATACCCGCCCTTCAGGCTCCTTCAAATTTTGCAACCAATGCAATGATATGATCTGTCATGACTTTAAACTTTACTCCATGCAATTAGACTCGAAACTGTTTATATGCATAGATCACTGCTAAGTATTCCTGCTCAGTTATGGTGTAATTTCGTTCATGGCAATTCAGGCTGCGGCTACAGTATGCCACGGGGTGATCTTCTCCATCATCGTCCTTCTGAGACAGGACCTCCCCAACATCATAAAGGGACACATCAGTTTGCACTATAGTTTCCTTATCAAAATTAGGATAGCACAAAACTGGTGCACTGCTCAACGCCATACGGAGTGCATCAAAAGTGGATTGACAACATTCCGTCCATTCAAACATAGCGTCCTTTTTTAATAACTCAAATAGTGGGCCCCCAATACAGCTAAAATTAGGGATAAAGCGACAGTAGTAACTGAACATCCCCAGAATTAACTGTATGTCATGCTTACTATTAGGTGTAGTCATTTTGCTGATGGCCTCCACCTTAGCCAGTTGTGGCTGCAGTCCAGTTGAGGCTACCACAAAACCCAGGTATTCTAGCTAATCTTTGCAAAAGTTACACTTTTGAGGTTTAATTTTAATGTTCGCCTCAGTCAGCAGGCGGAATACTGCTTCAAGGTGGTCAAAATGCTCTGAAAAGGTCCAAGAGAAAATGCTAATATCATCAAAGTATAATAGGACGCATGACAGTTTCAGGTCGCCAAGAATAGTGTCCATGGCACGCTGAAAAGTAGCTGGAGTATTACACAGTCCTTGTGGCATACGAGTGGGTTGGAAAAGCCCTTTGGATATGACTACAGCGAATTTCTATTTTTCCGCCAAGGGTAACTCAATTTGCCAGTAGCCTGATATTAGATCCATCGCAGAAAAGTAGCAGGCACCCCCTAATCAATACAGAGCATCATCGATACTTGGCAAGGGGTACAGATCCTTTTTTGTAATACTGTTGAGCTTCCAGTAGTCTATTACTACCCAGTTGGTGCCATCCTTCTTTTTTACAATTAGTAAAGGCGAAGCCCATGGGCTCTTGAATGGCTCAAGCATCCCTTGTTGTAATAAATTGTTGATTTCTTCAGTACCATGTCTTCCACTGCTTGAGAGTGGCAGATCAGCTGAGCCCTTATTGGAGGATGATCACCAGTGTCCAATTGATGGACCACCCCCGAGCACACCTAAATCTTTATCATCAACAGCAAAATCCCCTTGTATTTCTTAAATTAAACCATTGCTTGATCTTTATGTTTATCCGTTAATCCCATTAAATTACTCCGCGGTACCACCATTAGTAAATCAACTGATGTTTTGAGTGGTAATCCAAATTCATCCAATGATCCAAAATTATGAAACTGATGTACTTCATATATGGAAATCAGATGTAGATATACTATAGTTTGGTGACGGCGGATTTGCATTGGTTCACTGCGGGTTTGCTAACGAAACCTTTATCTCCCCAAGTCCCAGGAGTATAATATCCTAGAGCCACGTGCGGCTCAAATTGTGTTTGATGAGAGAGCCCAATAAATTCCCCGTATAACCCACTTGGCACTTCTACCTCTAACTCAGTATTCACTAAGACTTGATGGCCAGAAGGAATGTATATGGGCCCCGCCGCTCAAAGAGGTATCCCTTGATATTCATAGATCTGCTGGAGGAAGGGCCCAAGTTTTGCACTTCAGTTGATGGTAGCGAACAGGCCATACCCCGTCACTATAGGTGAGGTTGATATGGCTTGTATGCACTGGATCCTTTGGTACTCCCTTAGTAGTAAAGTAAATTGGGATCCGCTGACTTGCAATGGCTAGGGTCTCTTCCATCATGTCAACTATAGCACCATAGTGTCACATAAATGAAGTTCCAATCAATGAATCATAGTTGCTGTTTGGCAATACCACTGCTGGAGCCACAACAACAATAGATCCAAACCGCAAGGGAAGAGCGCTATATGCTCCCTCAAAAGTGGTGGTTTCAGCTCCAGCAGTCCCATACACCACTCGGTGGTCTATGTCAGGTTTTAAGGACAACTTCGCCACCAATTTAGTGGAGACAATGTTAACAGGTGCGCCTGTATTGATGATAGCCTGTACTCGAGTTTTAGCTACCACAATGTCACATTAAGTGCATTCGGAGTAAGATGCATCCTGGTTATTCACCTTATGTACACTTAAGGAGTCAGGTTTTCCAGGAAACTCATAATAACCACACCAATTTTAGGGTATCTGTTTACAATAGTGTCTACTAGGAGGGCGACATCTATTCCCCTTAATGACAGGGCATCTGTAAACTGGTTCTAGCTGTTCTAACAGATTTTGGTCAAACATTTGACAAGCATAAAGCTTCAGTTGATCCGGAGAGTTCTTGTCCACAGTTTCTTCAATATGTGCTGGGGTCAGCACATTTACTTTCCCAACCAGCGGTTGGTAGAGGAATGTATCATCATACTGAGAAGCTTTAGCTATATTTAACACAGTAGACTCAGACGGGACATGTAAGTTTGAGGTAGCAGAAGTAGAGAGTCCCTTCTCTACTCCGCTCAGGCTTTTACCTGATAGCCATGCTCTTGTTGCAAGGGAGGGATCCATCAGTTGGGACACCATTGTCCCATATGTCCATTATGACCACAATTAAAACATCTTACTCCATAAGACCTACGGCCATGTTTAGGATAAGTTGGTACAAATGGTCGATGATTTTTAAAGGGATTATTGTAACCAGACCCCAAACAGTATAACGATCACCCCCTGTCAATGTAGTTAAGCCCAGATTGGTAACTGAGTCGATGTTGATCAGCGGTCAAGGAACGCCCATTAGACGGAGAAGAGTATCCTGGTGGTATTCTTTCTGCCAAGTTATTTTCTTCTCACATTATTAGGGTGAACAACTGTGACAGCGCGGATCTTCTCAGTATTGGATGGAGTAAAATTTACAGATAATTGACGTACAAACTGAACAAGTTTAAGGAGAGGTACGTCCAGCTCTAACAGTGGAGCTATAACATTGTAAAGCTCAGGGTTTGGCTTCACCGTTGAGGCCATAGCTATACACATCAACTTCAGATAGAATGCCTGCTCCAATCAGCACATGTTCTTCCATAGTAAATCGGTCAGCAGATGTGGTGAGGGTCTCATTTCGCTAAAATCTAATGGTCAAGAACTCAGCTTTTTGCTGTGACATTTTCGCAGTTCCACCGAACAATCGCAGCAACATCTCCTTAACTTCATGTTATGAAATAGAACTAGCTGAGAGGTAACAAATGACTTGATCAGCACTTCCAACGTCCAAAAGAGGAGAGTAACAGCTTTGCCCTTTGTTGATCCAAAGTTCCCTCAGTCACAAACTCAAATTGGTGAAAGAACCAATAAATATTTCCTTCATGATCAAATGGCAGCAACTTGTCATTGTAAACCTTCTGAAGCAACTCATCCTATTTCAAGCACAGTATCTAACACAAGTCTCAACTCCTCTTAAGGCCCAGGGCCATCGTTTTTTGCAGATTTCATTTTGAAACAACTGGGATGCGACATAGCTGATGGTTGAATTTTCATAATTTTGTTATTGGTCAATGGGCCCCCTGTAGTGAGCATCACTGTTGAATCTTAGTGATTTGATATGTACCCGCTAAAGAGTTTTTTAACAGGGTTTCCCCCATTGAACAATTATAACGTTCGATATGATGATCACTGGTTCCTCAATACACTTGTAAACACCTAATAGATATATTAAATATGGGAGCTGTCACGATTCTAATATGACTGGACGATAAGCCCTAAGTCAATATGGCGGAATGTATGGAATCTGCTGAAATTGAACCGGTACTGGTAATTTAAGTGCATTGAATTGAGGCATTTAGTGAATCAAGAGGATTTATGCCGAGATTTGATACATATGAGAGTAAGTCGAAAAGGGAAGTAGAATATAAGAGTACCAAGCTGAGGACACATCTGGCTGGGGAACCAAAATATAAAGAGTCTGATGGAAGACAAATGGTTGAGAGGTTTTTAGGAGAAAAGAGGAGCGCCAGATAAGTCTGAAACTTATAGTAAATTAAAGGTCATAATAAGGGGCAATAGCTCCATACATATTCTATTAAAAGTTTTATTATAAGTCGGTGATCCTCATATCATCTGTTCTGGTTGCTCAGTAGCTCATACCCTGTGCAAAAGCAACTCAGCGGAATCAAGCCCTAAACGCCGAGAAATAACAGTGGTGCTCGCTACAGGGGGCCCACTAAGCAACTATAGTTGGAAAAAACCAGAAAGCAAATTACTTTACAATGATGAGTCCTCCTCCGTTCTAACAGCAAACCCGCTCACAGAATATAATCAAAGAAAATCTTTCGTGAATACAAGCTGTGGAACAGCAACTGAACAAAGAAAGGGAGTCCGCCATAAATTGCAACAACAATATGAAATGATGCAGCAGGAAATTCAGTTAATCAACAAACAGTTTGCGGAGCATATTGGAGCTAGGGGGAATGGGGTAGTTAGTGGTAACCTGGGGGAAGAATGTTATTAATCAGCAAATAAATATCCATTGGGCGGTATTGTGAACCCCCCATGTAACACCAACTCTTCTGATTCCTTTTTGACGAGTTCAAGTCCATCTGGCTGGCTGTATAATGACGCATCAAGGAATGGATCTCATAATTGCATTGACAACGGTTCGCTTGCCCCTGGCAGCAAGAATCCAGAGCAAGGCGAATTCATTCATATTAAGAAATTACCTCCTTTCAGTCATGATGGGAACCTACACTGTTACTTTAAGCGGTTTGAATTTGCTGTAGAAGGAGCTACTGAATGACAAAAAGCAAAAGTGTTGCTGTCCGCTTTGGATGTGGACAGCGCTGATCAGGTGGCCTTCTATCTTCCCAA
Source organism: Massospora cicadina (assembly GCA_022478985.1). Taxonomy (NCBI): domain Eukaryota; kingdom Fungi; phylum Entomophthoromycota; class Entomophthoromycetes; order Entomophthorales; family Entomophthoraceae; genus Massospora; species Massospora cicadina. The sequence goes on from JAKSZP010000268.1 coordinate 43,843, forward strand.
CTGCTCAGTATCTTACGCACAAGTAAAAGAGATTATCATCCAGCTGTTCGAGGGTGCTACTAAGATGTGTCAACAAAAAGCTGACTTTATGACTATACAGTTTGACCAAAATGAAACTATGTCAGAATTTGCTGAGCGGTTTTTGGCAGAAGCACACGTTCTGCTTAGGGCAATATCCTAACCACTGAAGATGTAAGTATAACAATGACGGCGGCTGTCAAACCATATTGAATACTATATAACGCTATATCCCATGTGTTGGATGGGGATACCAGACTTATTCAGATCATAAACGCATTATGGCGGCTCTCCACCACAATCAGCGCTCCCAATGTAGCCTGATAAATTGCTGTTGCCACCGCTCCAACCCTTACAGGATATAGGTCGCAGTGACTGGGTTATAAGCCGCTGGAATATAATTGTCCCTCACATGAGACAATATACCCTTTCCAGTCCAGGTACACTTCAACAGTTCATCCGCGACCTTGGAACCTTACCAGCAATAATTGGCCTGTGTCTTCCGCCTCAAACTATAGACACGCACCTTGTATGAACACTTGATTCCAGTGTGGAAAAAGAGAGCATTATGCAACCAATTGCTCTAGTCAACCACATGTGTATGCAATGCCAACTAGGATAATCAAGCAGGGAAAAGCTTGAGCGGAGTAGAGATGGGATGCTCTATCTCCGCTAAGTCCATATCACTTGTCCCTAACAATCCTCAAACATCTTTTCAGGTAGAAATTAACCCTCAATAGGATGATTTGTTATACCAGCAGCTTTCTTTGGATACCCCTGCTTCTGTTTCCATTAGTAAAGGCTCACCCCATCAGGCCAAGCTTTGCCAGGATGTGCAGAAGCCATATGCATGGCAGATTCTGGAACAGACTGGCATTAGCAAACCAGATCCTTCACAAAAAGTCACTCCTTTAGTAGGGGTTACCATAGCCATTCTGGTGGAGAAAAATCGCTAGTGAATATCCTCAAGTCACTAAGGGCATTTTTTTGAGTAGCACAAAGCCCTTGAACGTACAAGCAATACACACCAATGATTATCCCTACTCAGAATGTACTTATTACGACATAAGCGTCAAAACAGGAAAATCCGCGCTATCATAGACATGGGAGCACCTGTGAACATAGCTTACACTTGGTTGGTGGCTAAACTTATGTTGAAACCGGATGTGGACCATCGTGTAGTATATTGGACCGCGGGAATGCACAGCACTGTGTCAGAAGGAGCATATAGCGCGTTGCCTCTATGATTTGGGTCAGTACAGGTGTCTGCTCCAGCGGTGGTTTTGCCAGATAACCACTACAATATGTTAATTGGCGCGGCTTTCATGAGGAAATTGGCGTTGTGATAGATATGGCGGAAGAAACCCTTACCATATTTGGTCAACAAATTCCATATATTTTTCCTCTGGTGGAATCCCAACGGATCCAGTCCACTCTGGTCAGATCAATATAGCGTACAGTGACAGAGCAATCCCTGTTCACTACCAGCGACTGAGTCAGCGGACTAAGATCCTCCCCAACCAGATATATGAGTATAAGGGAATCCCACTTCGAGCAACGCGCCCTTTAAGCTTACCATCTGGAAACCAGGGCATAATAGGGACTGGGCTCAAAATCAAAGTCCCTAAGGGGCTTTACGGAGAAATCCTGGCGCCTAATCAGCACTTGCAGCTTGATCCACACGTGGCTCAAGGGTTATTGTTTCCTGGAAAAGGGAGGTGAAGGTGCTGCTCGCGAACCTACAGAAGGAGACAATAACAATCAGGCGGCACCAAGTGGTGGCTTACCTACACTTCATCCCTATCAGGGGAAGTTCGTCATACACAGTGCATTCAAAAAGTTCTGGGACTAAGGTTTTAAAACACAACTTTACAAATAAATAAACTTTCTTTTATCATAATTTAACATATAACCTTTCCTTATCTATACATATTTATATTGCTAAAACAATTGTTAAAAGGTATGCACATAGTTCCTATTTTGTATAATCATGTTTAAACCAGCTGTCACATTCTTCTGAATTGTCTCTACTTTATCAAAATGATGAACCTTCAGTGCCACCTTCAGATTAGAGAACAGAAAGAAGTCAGACAGAGCCAATTCTGGTGAATAGGGTGGATAATTATAAGCTGAAGCTGGCAATGAAGGTTCATCCTTTTGATAAAGTAGAGACAATTCAGAAGAATGTGACAGCTGGTTTAAACATGATTATACAAAATAGGAACTATGTGCATACCTTTTAACAATTGTTTTAGCAATATAAACATTTATAGAGAGGGAAAGGTTATATGTTAAATTATGATAAAAGAAAGTTTATTTATTTGTAAAGTTGTGTCTTTAAAATGTTAGTCCCAGATCTTTTTGAATGCACTGTGTATTCATGACTTTGGCTCATGGGAAGATCTCGGATTACCAGCTCACTCCTCATTTGGCGTACTGACCGTAGTACCATGTGAAGTGCTCATGGGATTATTGGCGGAACAACAAGATAAGGCTATGGCCTTATTTGAAAAGTATCAGGATATTTTTGCTAATAATGATTATGACCTGAGGTGCGCTCAAGGGGTGGTACATTGGATAGACATGGGGGATCACCCTCCCATTTGTTCACGACCTATTAGACATTCAAAAACAGAGGAAGAGGTTGTCTCCAATAAAGTAGATAAACTTATTGAGCAAGGAATGCTAGAGCCTTCAAACAGTCTGTGGGCGTTGCCTGTGCTCATTGTAAAAAAGAAGGATGGCATGAACTGAGTGGTTATTGACTATCATAAACTCTATAATGTAACAAAGAAGGATTCTTACCCTCTTCTGCGGATTGATGATGTGTTAGACCAATTGGGTGGGGCAAACTATCTTTCCACCATGGATCTGATCTCGGGGTATTGGCAGATTGAATTGCCATTAACATAATGGGAGAAATGCGTGATCATTACCTTGAGAGGATTGTTTCAGCTAACATGCATGCTGCAAGGGTTGTGTAATGCTCCAGCTACGTTCCAGAATGCCATGGATATGATTTTAGGTGATTTAGAGCTGTCCTGCATCTTAGTTTACCTTGATGACATCAATGTTTTTTCGCGGACATTTAAAGAGCACCTAGACCACTTGGAGCAAGTGTTTCAGCGCCTCGCCGCTGGTAATATCAAAATTAAGCCTCAAAAGTGTCATTTCTTTAAGGAGCAATTAGAATACCTTGGGTTTGTCATGGATTCACATGGGCTTGAACCGCAGCCAGCTAAAGTGGAAGCGATAAGTAAGATGACTCACCCAGTGAATAAGTGGGACATTCAAGTGTTTCTGGGAATAGATGGGTATTACTGACAGTTCATTCCCAATTTCAGCTGCATCGGGGCCCCACTTTTCAAGTTATCAAAGAAAAACACTTTTTTAATTGGACGGAACAATGCCAGAACGCTTTCAATGTATTGTGAACCGCGTTAGCAAGCGCACCCATTTTGCAATACCCCAACTTTGATAAGCATAAATAGTGCAAACAGATGCCTCACTCTCCGCTATAGGGGCAGTATTATCTCATAAGGACAATGATGGCGTGGAGTATCCTGTTGCCTTCTGTAGTCAAAGTTTGAACTGTCATGAACGGAACTACACCATTACTGAGTGAGAATTTTTAGCGGTAATTTATGCTTATAAACAGTTTCAAGTATATCTGCATGGTGTGATATTTCAAGTAGTGACGGATCACGCTTCCTTGCGCTGGCTACAGAATCTTTGTGAACCGGAGGGATGGCTCACACGTTGGGCGTTGAAGCTAAAAGCATATGATTTCAAGAATTTTCATCAACTGGGAGCAAAACACCAAAATGCAGATTATCTCTCTAGGCTGCCGACAGTCACAATAACAGCGGATCTAGCAGACATAATGTATGAGAAGATGGTAGTAAATAAATACCAGGATGAGCCGCCACATGTGATCAAGGTACTAGATGGACTTAGGGTGGATACCTTTCTACATGAAGGAGAACTATATAAGCAGATTGGCAACCAGACGTTGAGTTTCCCTAAGTCTTCAGCCTGACCTGCAATAATTATGGATGCTCATCGGGCTGTAGGCCACGGAGGGTTGTGGAAAACACTGGAGATGTTGCAATCCCAATACTACTGGGAGAGCATGTATTACGATGTATTGGAAACAATTAGTTGTTAACATCAGTGTCAAGTAAAAAAACCTTTTTACAAGAAAACCACCTACAAACTAGTAAAATCCCAGTTTGCTTGGCACACTGTTTCCATTGATGTAGTGGGACCTCTGCTGAATAGTACCAATCAATCTAAATATACAATTGTCACTATTGATCACTTGACCTGATGGGTGGAAGCCAGGGCTATTAGCAACTTGGGTGCGGTCACCACTGCCAAGTTCATTATGGAGTGCATTATACAGAGGCATGGCTGCCTGCAGTTTATTCTGACAGACAACAGAACTAACTTTACTTTGCATATTCTGCCAAAGTTAAATGAGTTGATGGTAATTTGTGGGGTTTTAACCACCCCCTATCATCTGGAATCCAATGGGATGGTGGAGCGAGTCAATGGAACCCTAGTGAACATACTCCACAAATTGATAACGGATCAGCCCTCATAATGGAGTGCCCTTCTACCTACTGCTGTGTTTGCTTTCAATATCAGCTATCATTCAGCCACTGGTAAGAGCCCATTTCAACTGCTGTATGGTTGACATCCGGCTCTGACTGCCTTGCTATATTTGTGTGTAGAGGACACTGGTGGGGTGTGTCCTCAGCGATATCTGAATCAACTCATGGATACTTTGATCAAATTGCAAATGGAAGCCTACTCCACCAGTCTAGTGAAGAAAATCCGCGACCAGGCGGCTGACCAGAAGTGATGAAGCAGTCTTCCATTGTTTGCTGTAGGGGATTACATTTTATTCCACGATCAGCATGGATTCAGATAAAAAGATAAGCTCTCTGACATTTGGGTCAGCCTGTTTGAGATTATCAAGAAGACTGGCACAGATGTCTACACAATTAATGAACCCGCTGGGGGTCAGGTTATCAACTGAGTCCACACAAGTTCCTTCGAGCATACAAACAGTAAGAACCCATCATCCAGTCAAGGAGGGGGTAATGGCATGATTCCAATATGACTGGATGATAAGCCCTAAGTTGATATGGCGGAATGTATGGAATCCACTGGAATCAAAATGGTATTGGTAATTTAAGTGCATCAAAATGAGGCATTTGGTGAATCAAGAGGATTTATGCCAAGATTTGATACAAATGAGAGTAAGTCAAAAAGGGAAGTAGAATAGAAGAGTACCAAGCCGAGGACACATCCATCTGGGGAACCAAAGTATAAAGAGTCTGATGGAAGATAAATGGTTGAGAGGTTTTAGGAGAAAAGAGGAGCGCGCAGATAATTCTGCGATTTATAGTAAAATAAAGGTCATAATAAGGGGCAATAGCTCCATACATATTTTATTAAAAGTTTTATTATAAGTCGGTGATCCTCATATCATCTGATTTGTTTGCTCAGTGGCTCATACCCGTGCAAAACCAACTCGGCAGAATTGAGCCCTAAACGCCGAGAAATAACAGGAGAAATTCCCCAATCATGTCTTTAAAAATATATCTTCACCAGATCCTTCCTTTGTCTGCTCCTTTCTCTCTTTCTTCATTTCTTCACTTACCTCAAGACTACTTCTCCAGTCCCATCATTTCACTGATATCCCCGCGGCCTCCATTGGTACTGAATCTTCCGCTTAGTTTATTCATGTTGCCATTTTTTCATTGGTTTCAGCTTATTATTCTTTGATTATTTATCACCTTGATTTGAGGCGATCCAAAAACCCTTTTGTCAAATGTCTACATCGCCTTATTGCCCTATTTAACCAATTTCCCAATGATCCTGATATCGCCTCATTTCAAAGCGCTTAGATTACCATTACCAGTTTGATTCCAATGGATTTCATTCATTTTGCCATATTGACTTAGGGCTTATCATCCAGTCATATTGGAATTGCGACACCTCCTTTACGGTGATTTCAAACTGCTTGAAAAACCCATGTATATTTTCATCACAGTTAAATGGGGCAGTTTGTCACTGCAGATCTCTTCCTCCCTGACAACCTTATTTGATTTACTTTCTGCATAATATAGCTGCTTGGTAGTGTTGTCCACGAGGTTTACAAGTTGGTTGGTGTGGTCACCTACAAGGTGCAGTTGGTGAAAGGCTTTAGAAGATGCTCAGTTATACTTTTATTTTCTCAGAAAAGCATTTTTTGAGCCTTGAGTAGCGTATCCAAGATAAGCTTTAGTTCTGCATATTGAGACAATCCAATAAACCGGGGTAATGCCTTATCAAGGCGAGCTGCTTGTTCCATGGCTTTGAAAAATATGAAGCTTTTTGTAAGTGTTGACAGATGGGCCCCCTGTAGTGACCACCACTGTTAACTTTTGGTGAATTTTGTTGATTCCGCTGAATGTGTTGCACAGTGTAAAAGCCACTGAGCAACGGACGTGTGATATGAGGATTGCTGGCCCTCAATAATTAATAATAATAAAGACTTAATAAGGAGATATTGCCCTGATGATACTAATTTTTTATATTAATCTCAATGGCTACTTCCGTTTAACTTTCTTACTACTCTCTTTCTTCATATAAGACCTCCTCCTTCTTGTTCTTACATTCAACTCTTAATCCATGGTATTCCTAATCAGTTTCACCCTTACACTTAATAATTCACTATTCACTAACTAATTTAGGTTTTTCATTCTATTATCAGGGCCTTGGTGGTATTCCTCAATTTTCAAACCATAATTACTTTGATCACTTCATTTTGCATCAATATATCTATTGCTCAATCTTAAAGCTCCCCTTGACTCATAAATATGATCCGCCAAATAATTGACTTATCATCCAGTCATATCAATTTCTTGTTGCATAACAAACTACCATTGATGGAACCTGACTTAAGGATTATCAGGTAAACATTTTTAGGGGAGTGTCATAAGGACATAATTATATGGAATAATCATTATTCTTATACACAGAGGGTTATACACATAAGCCATTTTGAGTGAAACTCCTTTGCTCCTCATAACACCTTTTTATCCATTTTTAATATAAAGGGGTGTAGACCTGTTTTTTTCTTGAATAAAGTTTATTTATTAAGTATTAAATTTATTTTTCCTTTGCCTTTATTGTTAGCTTATCACAGACCACCCAACTGACCAAATTTGGACCAAGATCCCATTGCTGGGCCCACAAACAGTTTATTATATGGCAAATGATATCAAAAATAATTAAGGCATAAATAACACCTCAACCATAATTGAACTAAAACTTATAGCTTTACAACAAACAGGTGATTTTATTAAAGAAGATATCCTAGAAACATAAAGGATTATTACCCCAAACAACAGACCATCATCCCCTCTATTTAAACATATTTTTATCATAAACAGAGTTTAAATCACAGGTTTAATAAAATGTAAATGACTAACTATAATACTTGGGAGGATAGTCGTGGCGTGAACTCCCAACAATTTTGAAAAGTGACCAGGAGTCAGTGCGCCAACCTCAATTCACTTAACTTTAGAGGCTGAATCACTGCTCAGGGGAACTACTCTTCACATATTAAGAACTAGAAAACCTTTGATAACATCAAAACAGTTATCACTAAGCAAACCCACCACGGATGCTACCCCTTGATGCATCAATCATTTAATTGACTTAATTGCATCTTAGCTAATATCTTGACACTATTTGACATTCTTGACATACATTTGCCTTCATGACTCATCGGAAACTTTTAAATCTCTTGCTTGGCATGATCAGCACCAAGGTATCCTCGATAGAGTGTCTTCTTCAAAGCAGGTTAATCTCAGACTAGCTACCAGCAATTACTTCAGATTGGTTAATCCCAGGCCGAATACCAGCAATTACTAACTTGATACAACACAACTTAATGCAAAGAGGACAAACTTAAGTTTCTGTTGAAAGGTTTTTATTAGAATAAAAAGTGAAGTCTTATATACACTAGGGGGAAATTTAAGATGTAAATAAATGTGATATTGTAAATTATAGTGAAATTTAGGTTTTCAATAAGAGGATTTCAAGATCCACTAGTTAGGTAGTGTCTGACTGCTTTTAGCTTCTTCACTCATCTGTATTAATTCCTGTATGCGTGAGCTCCTTATTGTGGCAGTTACCCCTGAACCTGGATTTTCAGGGGCCTTTGATCTGGGTTCCACCTCTAGAATTTAGCTCATTTAGTTGTTTTTGATACTGATTGGTTGCCAAATCTGGCAATATGTGTCTTGACATTGAGTTTGAACAGTTGAGCTCCTATAATGCGCCTCACATTGTGGCTTCAAGTCAATCAAGAAATTAGACAAATTTACAATTTGGTAATATTTGCTTTGTGCTTTTGAGACCTTTGCCAGCATAGTTTACTCATTGGGTCGTCATCAGCAGAATTTAATTTTTCAGCCCCTGAAGGTATAAAATGGGGTCAACTTTCATATGAATTTTAGGCAGTGGCGTCATCCTCTTACAACAAATCTTCCATATTGGCAAGGCGAAAATTTATTTACATGCCATCACTGCTGAAAAAAGATTTTATTTAGCTCATTGATGCTTATAAAAGGGCTTCTTTTGCTCTTTTTATGATGGCCTGGTCGCCAGTACTGCCACCAGTTTGGATATTACCATTTATTAATTCCACTGGTCAAGATCTGACCAGAAGCACCACTTGCAATCTCTTCTATAAAACTCCCCCTTCTAAGACAAGACCTGGGGAATGATCAAAAGCAAATGGCATGAACTCTGTTAAAATAATGTTATGTATCATTATTGCAAATGGAATATTCCGCTCCTCTAATGATTAAGATGGTTGCAAATCCAGTCCGAATAGGTTAAAGCTCCTCTTAATTGGTAAAACAAAACCTTGTCTTTAATGCTAAATTTGGGTAAATTGGTTCTTCTCTGACTCTCTTTTTGACTTGAATAGGCTTTCAAGGTTACGGCAGATAAAGTTTAGATAGGCCTGCAAGTCAGGATGTAGAAGCACCCAAAAGATGAGCAAAAAAAGCCAGGGCATTGCCACTTGAAAGACGTTAAAGTGTGCTGGGAGATAGGTTATGATTGATTTATGATATGCCACAAAAATAAAAAGCCTCCCAGCGTAAAACCAGGCTGTTGTAGCTTCAAGGCCAATGGGCCTGAGCATAGGAAATTGCGAGATTGTATAGGGTCCTTTGGTGCTCTCTAAAGGAGAATTGGGTATGTTTACATTGATGAGGGGGAAGATACTCGCCTAGAGTGGGGATATTTGGGCCCACAAAATCCCAAGATCCTGCTAGTGGATGGCCGCCACAATTGGGGAGAGTTCCAAAAGATTTTAACATAATAAGCCCAATTGACTGCGGTAGGAATCAAAGTTACTAACATGACTGGGATAGCACAGTTGCTATAAGGCCCGTGAGGCCACATTATGGAGTTTGTGGGGGTTCATCAAAAAAATTGAGTCTAACTAAAATAAATGGAGTGCGGGAAGATTTAATATGAATTACAAAATTAAGAGAACTAACCTTAATTTGCTTAGTGTGTTAAAACTGCTTAAATGGATGATTGATTGAGGAATAACTTAGGAAAGCGCTAGATTGGGGCCCTTGATGTTCAACCTAACCTTGCAAACATTGAGCGAGGGGGAAAAAGAACTTTTTTAACTGTTTTTTAAAAGTATTGGAAGCAGCTAAGTCGCTGTTTGTTCATCCACAGACACCCAAATTGCAAATAAACTGTGATTTCAACAAATAGCGTGACATTATTTCGCCCAATGAGCAATATGAACCTCCCAAGGACGCCCCACATAGGGGCGGTCCCAAGTGGTTGGGACAGGTTCAGGGAACCTAACCTGACTGCACACAGTTGCTTTGGCATCTGTTTGACCAAGCAAAACTATCAAACGAGAAATTTAATACTTCCAGGAGGGTTTAAACTAGCGGTAATTTTTGACAATAACTCATTGCCATTTGGCGAGTTTCACTGAAGTTTTGACATTAGACGCTCTTTTAATCAAAGTCACACACCCATTGGGCTTTGTTGCCGATGGTTTGGGGCACTTGGACCATGATGCCAAAGGCTAATTGCCATTAAATTCATTTAAACCTTTTACCTCATTGGGATGCCAACTCTACAATAGCTTGGCACAAATTCCCTCTATTTGTAGTACCAAAGTTGGCTGAAGTTAATACTGTGGTTGGTGGCGGGGTCCTCAAAGGGTAAGCTGTTGCCCACCTCTTGTTCACCACACGGGCAAGGTCGCCCTGGGAGGTGAGAGGGGCACTGGCCTTCTCAGACCTTTTTGGATGAGAAAGGGAATGCCACATGGTTTAAGTGGAAGGGCGATACCTAGACTTACATTATCCTTCCATTTTCCCAAAGGAGGAGCGCCACCACTAGGAAATTGAGCAAGGGCCACATTCTTATGGGCCTTGGGAAACTTGACCGTCATTAGTGTAGAGATTTTTGGGGGAGGACAGGGAGCATCTGGGTAGGTGGTGTGTAAAGCCTTGACAAGCTCTGAGCAGTTGGCACAGTCCTGCACGCCAACCAAGCTATTATTGTAGGTCTGATAGCCTTTCCATGTGACTAATGAACTGAACGGTGAGAAAGTTGGAAAGCAGGATGATCTCAATTTTAGCTTCTTTATGCGCCTCAATAAAGAAAGTCTCTCTGTTCTGTCAGGATTATTCCCTTGAACAGGTCAGCTAAGAGACATAAAAGACTAAATGTTGCTTTCAGTGGGGTGGCAAGTTCAAACGGAAGGCTCCATTTCTTAAGTCTTCTTCCACCAAATGGGACCCAAGCGTTTACTTGCAAACTTGCGCAAGGGCACCTGCATTTGTAAGTGGCAAATGTCAAGCATGATTTGTGAACCCACCTTTATTTTGTGTGCCAGGAGTTGCTTCTGATCTGCAATCCATTTGCAGACTTTAATGGCCAAAGTCTAATGCTTCTAACCCAGGGACTGTATGTCCCAAATGTGCTGAGCGTGGTCAGCGACAGCCAGTACCTCTGGGCGAAGGCAAGGCTAACTGAAGATGATAATTTGTACCCTAAGGTTGCATCATATGGGAAATACTATTGGAGGCATGCATTCCGTTATTATATGTAAAAATTGAGAGAGAGGAAGGTCATCAGACCAGGTATCCTGAGCGGCTGCAGTGTAGCACCGCAGATACTGTTCCAGGATCTGATTGACCGTTCAGTTTGGCCATCTGACTGTGGATGGTATGCAGTGGAGTGACAGGGCGTAACCTTCAAGATCACCAAGAGCTCTTTTCAAAACTGCACTATAAATTGAATCCCACGGTCATTCATATTTTCTTATGGGAGCCTGAACATCAAAATTACATGATGCATAAACAGGCGGGCAGTTTCTATAAAAATAATGGAGGAAGAGCAGGGATAAACAAGAAGAATTTAGTGAAGCAGTCTATGACCACCATAACTACTGTAAACCTCTTAAAGCTGGGTAGCTCAACAATAAAGTCCATGGACACTGATGTCCATGGTCCCTCTGCCTGCTGCAAGGAGTGCAGGAGGCCATTTCTACCAGACTAGTCTGATTTGGCCTGCGCGCAAGTCACACATTCAGTGATCCATACTGGGATATCCTTTGACAAGCCCAGCCAGTCATAGGTACACTTAACTAAATAGAAGTAATTCTTATTCCCCAGGTGACCAACGGCGGGATGATCATGATGAGCCTGAATTGCTTCAGCTTAGAGGAGGGGTGGGACCCACAATTACAACCTAAACTGGATGAGCCCCTTAGATAGAGAATAAAAGAAGTGCTTTGAAGTTGGGAGGGACAACCTCTCCATAAGGTCCACCCCTTCCTCACATGATATTTGTGCTGATAAGCTTACAAAATCTAAGGGCGCGTCTGGAGCTAAGTCTGCTGCCAAAACCATGGGAGTATGATGGCCAAGAATCGGGTTGAGGTAATGACTATGATGAGTGCCGGCTCATCTGAGTCAGCTTAAAAAAGTATGGTATTGCGGCTTAAAAGTCAGGAAGGACATTTAATGCTCCTTTAACAAACTTGTATTTGAAGTTAAAACTGCACAAATTATTAGGCTTGGGCCTGCAGGTGTGCCAACTTCTGTAGCTTGCATAAAATAGAGAAGTTCTTGAAGGTCCATTTGTAAAGTCAACTCATGATGAGCGCCCTGCAAGAGATACCTCTAGTGGGTCAAAGCCCTCACCACAGTTGCCAGTTCTTTGTCGTAGATGGCTAGGCTTACTCAATAGAAGAAAACTTGCAGAAAAATTAAGTGACTGGATGTTTAAACCCATTGTACTCTTGGAGAAAGACAGCCCCTACCGTGATGAGTGATGCATGTGTGTACAATACAGGGTTTGGTGGGATCTTCATGCTTAAGGATGGGGGGATGACGAAAACACCTCCTTAATCGAATCAAATTGCCTGATGGCACTTGGACGTCCAGCAAAAGGGAACGTTTTTTCCCGTGATTGGATGTAGTGGGTCAGCTAACTGGGATAGTGCAGGAGAGAATTTTTTCAGGATTATGATGGTAATCAAGAATATTCTCAGTTGCTTTTGTATCTTTAGAGTTGGCCATTTGCAGATTGCATTCAGCTTGCTGGGCGGAATGGCGTACCCATCTTTATAATTGAGCTTCCCCAAGGATGTGACTTCCTCCCAATAGAATGCACATTTTGATGGCTTGAAAAACAGACCCGCCTTATGCAAGACAGCTACTACCACCTCCAAGTCTTTTGCATGTTCTTTGGGAGAGGGAGAGTGTACCAAGATATCTTCAATATATGCAACCACTCAAGTGAGCTGGTGAACGCCCAGCACTCTATTAATCATCCTTGAAAGGTTGCGGGCACATTCTTCAGCCCAAAAGGCATTACTCTAGATTAAAAATGCCAGACAACTTTTCTTTCTCGTTGCAATCACTTTTGCAACCTATTCAATTCAAGACTGAATCTAGTTTGATAATCTCACAGAGGAGATTAGTCTGCGCCCATGTCAGGGAGCAGTTGGGCAAGTAAGGTAAGAGGAACAGGAGGAAGGCCCGCGGCCTCCAACGTTTGAATATGCCCCAGAGAAACCGGTGGAACAGATAAAATTTTTAAAAAACTGGTGGTCACTATTTCCCTGGAGAGACTCGCATGGCAAGCACGATGCAACCAGTACATCAACACGCCACACTCCCAGCCACTTTTGTCAGTGGAATTTGGAGTATGCGTGTATCTGGACATCCAACAAACGGCCTTATGGTAAAAATTTTGTGAAGATGTGCACACAATTTTCCCGACCGCGGTGTACGTCACACCTCACTCCATGTCATGCGGTTGGCTAGACCTAGGTTTTGAAAGCAAAAAGGCAGCAGATGAGGCTGCGGCGGTGCAAGTAGTGGTCAACCTCCCTGAAGGGCAACGGGTCATTGAAACCTAATGTACCAGATGGACAAAATCAAACCAAATTTTCCTCACGTTTGACTTTTTGCAACTATGGTAAAACATGCCATTTTGGAGCAGCACCTAAAAGATGGTCTCAACATATACAGTGAAATACAATATTTCAAAATGCAATGCTTTACGCTGATGCCACACCTGTGCACCGGCAAAGCCATCACAGTTCTGACCCCAACTGAGGAGATCATGAAGGACCTAACCCAGATCCCACACTCCACTTTTATTGATATTGCAGGGCATACCACCCTTCATTCCAGGTGACCGTGGACAGCGCGCCCCCCATTTGCACCCACTGTGATGTGTTCAGCCATAAGGCGCACGCGTGCCCCATCAAGGAGGGCGTCACATTCCAAGAGCACCCCTCTGTGGCCATGGCCAGCGGAGAGGTGCACTTTGAACCAACCACAAGTACCAAAGAGGCTTTCCCGTGGGGAACACAAGGCTGCCACCTACTGGTAAAGCCTATCTCCCCGCAAGGGTGGAAGAAGGCCAAGCAGGCCCACAGGGCCGCGGCCAAGGAAGTGACCAAAGTCACCACCGCTATCCCACACTCACAACGCTAGGAGGACATGGAAACCTTCGTGGTGGAAGCAAATTGGGAATCCATCAACCAATCAGATTGGGAAGCTTATGCCAATTGGGCCACCCAATCTGAGGATCCAATGGGGGATTTGATCTCACCCAATCGTTGCACCCAAGCTCTGGTCAAAACTGGCTTGGGACCTATCCCAACTAAAAATTTTTTTGGACCTGCTCAACGGTGCACCGAATCTATCTGCACCGCAAAAAATTTGTCCAATGTCAGAAAAACAAAAAGTGAAGGCAAAAGCCAACGCGTTTCTTTCTGCTAAAATCAACAAAACTACTGATAGCATTGCTGCAAACACTTGCGCTGCCATGAAGGCCCATGGTTATCTAGAGGAGGCTAGTGGGCCCAGGTGCCCACCCCTCGCACCTAAGGTGCAATGGGGGAAACCTTCACTTTTGGGACGTTGAATATTGCTGAACTCAAGGCCTCCCCATCCCGGGATAGAAAACTGAGTTTTTTACAACACAACTTACCCGTGGATATCCTGGCCATCCAGGAGTCCCACTGTCCACAGGGTTTTGAGGAAAATTGGAAAACAATGCTCTCCCCTTCCCTATCCTTTTGGTCAAAACACTGTGGGGTGCTAATTCAGAAAAACAATTTTTCAAATTTTTATCCTCAGAAACATTCCTAAATGGCTGAGTGCTTGTTGTCACTTTCTCGTGGGCTGACGTAGTGCATGCAATTGTCAATGTCTATGCCCCAAACAGTGCACATGAGCATCAGGAATTTTTCTCATCAGTCAAATCCCTCCCACTACCCCCAGACTCTTTCCTAGTCGGCGACATGAACTGTTGGCTAAACACACAAATGGACTGTTGGCCTTCCTCACCCCACGCCCCCCAGGGTCACATAGAACTGCGCATTCTAAGGGCCACCCTCAGACTAATGGATGCACTGCCGCGACATGCCACACTGCTCGAAAACATGACGCGTCCGCATGTCAACAATGGCCAACTAAGGTCCATGACCCGCATTGACCTTATCCTAACGTCGGTGAAATTCAAACCCCACATCTCCCACTTCAAGACAACAAAAATGGAATTTTCTGACCCACCGACTGGTCTCGCTAACCTACCACCTACCTGTCACAGCTGCCAAGGCCCCACATTGGTGCAAAATCTGCCCCCTGAGCTTGCATCGCCAAGATTTTCCATGTGGGTGGAATCAGCAACTTTGGCAAAAAGTTTGTTGCACCGTTTTGTGTGGACCCCATTTCCACATGGGCAACTTTCAAAGAAGATACCATCCGCCACTCTCGCCACCTCTCCTCTAGATGCTCACGAGCCAGATCAGCTGTCATTTTACGCACTCTGGCAGAGTTGGCACACCTGGAGTCCAACATCATGGCTACAGGTTACAGCTCTGCAAGGGCTGAAGTGGGCGGAGGCAGCCGCCCACCTCAACGCACTCAAAAGGCAACACAAACACCGGGTCTGTGTTCAGTACAGGGCCACACGCATCACAAAAGGTGACAAATGCACCGCACATTTCTTTAAAAAATTTTCACACCATGCCAGAGTGTAGCCTGCACACAGGTGCGAAGATTGGATGATTCCATTGCAGATACGCCAGCTGAAGTGGCAATCAAAACACAAAAGTATTACTCCAAGTTGTACCAATCTGAGCCAATTCAACCAGCCAAAGTGGTGGAATTTCTCGACTGAGCCCACATCTGCACCATTTTCCAATACCCAGAAAATAATGAATTTGATTACTCCGAACAAATTATGGACAGCCATTCGTGGTGCACCAAACCAAAATGCCCAGGCCCAGATGGCATTCCAAATGAGTTCTACAAAAAGTACTTCAAATATATACCCCACTACTGTTGGCCTCACTTAACCAAAGCCTGTTGAAACGCGCCTCCTACCAGGAGGACATGAGGCCTTTACCGTCAAACTCTTCAAGAAAGGGGATAAGCTAGACTTAGCCAACTGGCGCCCCATTTCTCTAACAAACACGGACACCAAAAGCTTAACAAAAATCATGGCTAACCGTTTAGGGACTGTTGCATCTGCCGCCATCTCTCCAGAACAATTTGGTTTCATACCCAGAAGATCGATATAGGATAATGTACACTCTGTGGCTAATGTATGTCAATCCACAGCCTCTGGGGCAATTGTATTCTTGGACCAACAGAAGGCCTATGATAGAGTAAACTGGGAATACCTCAGGGCCTGCCTCCATCAATTCGCTTACCCCTCGCTTCATCAACTGGGTGATGCTGCTCACGGAATCTGCAACAATGGCAGTACGTTGCCCTGGCTTCCTAACGGAAGTAGTCCGCCCTCAAAGGGGCTTAAGACAAGGGGACCCCCTCAGCCCACTCTTATACAACTTCAGCCTTGACCCACTACTGCGAAACGTGAATGCCCAACTCACTGGGGTCCATGTGCCAGACCAAACCCCAGTCAAGATGATGGCATTTGAAGATGATTGCGTGGTGGGGGTGTCTAATAACAAAGATGCATGCGCGCTTGAAGCCCTCATCCAGGAATATTCCTGGGTAAGCAACGCGGCACTGAACGCCTCCAAAACCGAAATCATCCTCCTTGGTCAGTTTCAGAACTGCTGGGCCCCAGCAAGTAGTTCCCAACCCGGCCCATCTGCTCGCCCACGTCCACGCCTTACTAACTCAACACACATTGCTCCACTGGTGCTCCCTTCATGCCACGTCCTACCATAGGACCGGTGCGCCATCTGGGCGTGTGGATAGAGGCAGGCGGATATGCGTCAGCAGTAATGGAGTGCCAAATACTGGACAACATGACGAAGCGAATCGCCTCTCTCAGAGCCCACCCTACTACCCTCACTGGCAGGGTTGTTCTTGCCAACTCTATGCTCCTATCCAGAGTCTGGTTCGGAGCCCACGCCATCCCCTTCTCCCCAAGCTTCTTCAAATCCCTGTATGCTTTGCTGCAAGGATGGCTTTGGTCAGGCCACCCTCCACCAGTACGGCTAGAGGTCATGTTTGGCCCTCATCATCAAGGTGGCATGGGTCTGCTCGACTTCAGAGCCCATGCTGCCAAGATCTTGGGCACCTGGATTGCGGCAATCACCGCCCCCACACTCCCCTCCCAACACTGGTCCCGCGCAGCCCGCTCCAACTTTCTCCCGCGCCTTGGGCCTCAACAATCCATCGAGCCCCCACTCCCTGATGAAATACCTCACATCACACACATCGGCTACAGGTCCTCACGGGACCAAAACCCACTATAAACGAATCCTACTCTCCATGCGGAGCGCGGAGTGGAGAATTCGTATTAGCGGACATACAACCCAAAGAGGCCGCCCCTTTCCTCAGTTCACACAAGAGGTACAGGGGCTACCCATCCATGATGGCGTGATCCCCATTCGGCCCCATGTCCTATCCAGAGTGGACTACCTGGACATGATGGACATCCCTTACTCCATTGAGACCCAAAAAACTATCTGGAAATATGCACACCATCCTCTGTTGCAGCCTCAAGTCCGCTCCCATGTGTGGCACTGCCTGAGGCGGGTGTATCATACAGCTGAGCACTCATATGCTTTACACTCATCCTGTGTCGTGTGTGGCCAGTATGGAACGCTGTTCCACCGCCTGGAGAAGTGTCCTACCTCTAAAGTGATATGGCGCGAAGTTCAACGTCTGCTGGGCCAGGATTAAACGCATCCCTTCAGTCTGTTAATAGATATGTTTGCTCTATCAATGGCCTCCTCTCTTCCACCCTCCCTCCGTGTTTTGGTGGTTGCAATCGTCATGTGGACCATCCACACGGTTGTCTTAGATGTCATCGCAGGCTCAACCCCCACCCTCCCAGAAACTGTCCACAGATTCCGGTCTCATTTGGTGGACCACTTTAAGCATGGTTGTTTGGATACCTAATACCAAATTGCCGACAGCTGGTCTCCTCCTGGTTCCCAGTCTGGTTCATCAAATCAGACCCCTTCCTCCACACGTGTTCAATTGAGGCTACGGCCCCTTCACATGTTCCCTCCCCCTCCCCATAAGTGACGTTCCCGCTGGCAACAAGAGATAACATCGCTTCTCTGGGGTGCCTTCCATGTTACTAAGTTTTGTCTCTTCTGAGTCATATTCAGAAGTGTCCATCCCATGGTCAGCCTTCCCCGCAATAAATTAAATTAAATTTAATAGACTAAAAATGCCTCATCTTGTCCAGTTAGCGGTAAGCCATTCCTGACCTTCCATCACCTGAATTTGATTAAAGGCGTTGACTAGATTGTGTTTTGAAAACACTCGCAACTTGGCAATTCCTTGGCCTTTTTCTGTTCCAATGGCAATGGATAAGGGTCATGGACCTTAATATTATTAAGGTAACCATAATCTATGCAGAGACAAAGGAAAATATCTGCTTCTTGGTAAAAACAATGGGGAGGCCACCAGGGATGTCTCTTTGAACAACTAACCCTTCTTGAGCATGTCATCCAACTATGCATTGAGGGCAGCCTCCTCCTCCGCTGTATATGGGTACAAGGGCAGTTTATGTTCACCACCTCCACCATTGTTCAAAACTTAAAATCAAATTCCGTATGAGGAGGAAGGCAGTTAGACTTTCTGAAAAAAATGCTCTGATAGCCCATCAATGCAGCAGGATAATCTGGCGGAAGACTTATTGGAGATATGAGGGGTTGCAAATAATCTATAGCTTCAAGCTTTAATAAGTGTATCCAATAAAGGGAACTCGCCTATATCTGACCGTTTTAAATGACAATGTGTTAGATTCCAAGTGGATTTGCACATGCTGCTGATGCCACCAACCCAAACTCAAAATCACTAGGAACACGAGGTTAAGCATTGCAAGAAGTGATGCAAAAACTAAACTTGTGAATCGAGAAGGGTACAGGGCGCCATAATTTATAAGATGGGTGTGTGGCCGAGGAGGTGACTAACTCAGCTGGCCCCAAGTACAAGTCAAGGTCAAGCTGCTGGGCCAACTCCAGACTTATGAAGTTGCCCATAGCTCCAGTGTCAACCAAGGCCTTAAAAGACAACTGGTGCGCCCCAATATTAATTTTCAAAGGTATTAAAAGGTAGGTGTAATTCAGTTTATTAGTGGATGCAGTCATTTCTTCTGACACCAAAGAGATTGTGACTAATCAAAGGGAAGAGCAGGTTCCTCATATGTTCAAAATTGGGCGAACCAGGGGTGTGTCCCATCCTCTTCATGCTGGACTTCCGTCAAATTTCAGACAGGTGAGCTGGAGCAAACCAGATCGGGCGCAGGGGCAGCATCAGGGCCTGGAACTGATGCAGATACTGATTCAACATCAGGATCAGAACCCAAGGCCAAGTCAGCAAAACTAATCATGAAGTTTTTATTTTGGGGACAGGAAGTGTGACGGAGAGCTGAATTGATGGAAGTCTCTGCCTTGCAAATTTGATCCACTATTTCATAGGGTGGACCAAACAACGTGAAGAGCAGAGATAGAATTTAACGCACTTTGGAAATTTGCTTTGAGTACATCCTCAGGGAGATCCAGCGCTGGGGCTTGCATATGGAAGGCTGCGACTAAAGCAAACATGCTAAGGGCTTTGGCAATCATAGGGAATAATTGGAGCAAATGTTCTGAACGTGGTACAAGAGATTTCAAGCTGCTGACACTACTGCAACAAGTCAGGTAGGGTCGCCTGCTCAAATAGCAGATCACCCAAGACCTTGCACCCACTGACAAGCTTCACCTTCAACCGCATCTAAAAAGGCAAAACCCTGATGAGCATTTGTTAGTGAAGCGACACTATTTAGTGCAACTGCAGACTGCATTTATACCTTGGCGAGGGCGTCAAGGACCTGATTTGCAACGTCACAGGATTGAACAACCAAATCCCCTACTTGAGGGTGAGCCAAGGGGAAAGTAGCGGGCAATGGGGCCACGCAACCATGGAGGAATTCAACTAAAGCTTTCAAGAGCTGCTCACAAAACTAATGGTTGAATAAACAAATAACAGAAGGCAGACTACTGACTGCAAGTTCATCTGGTAGAAGGTGTCAACTGCTGCACCCATCTCGCCAAGGAGGGCAGAAATGGATGGAAACAATGGATGGTCAAACATTTCAGGGAGACGGAAGATGAAGTTCAGACTGTCCTTCCAGTCAGAATGTAGAAGCACCCAAAAGACGAGCCAAAATTCCCAGGCATTGTCACTTGAATGACTTTGAAGTGTACGGGAAGATAGGTTATGATTGAATGATGATGTACCACAAAAATAAAAAGCAACCCAGCGAGAAACCAAGCTGCTGTAGCTTTATGGCCAATGGGCTTAGGCATAGGAAATTGCGATATTGTATTGGGTCTTTTGGTGCTCTCTAAAGGAGACTTGGTTATGTTTACATTGATGAGGGGAAGATACTCTCCTGGAGTGGGGATATTTGGGCCCACAAAATCCCAAGATCCTGCTAGTGGATGGCCGCCGCAATTGGGGAGATTTCCAAAAGATTTTAACATAATAGGCCCAATTGACTGCGGTAGGAACCAAAATTACTAACATGACTGGGATAGCACAGTTGATATGAGTCTCATGAGGCCACATTATGGAGTTTGTAGGGGTTCAGCAAAGAAAATTTTGAACTTAACAAAATAAACTTGAGCGCGGAAATATTTTTATGAAATACAAACTAAGGAATTAACGTCAATTTTCTCAGTGTGTTACAACTGTTTAAATGGATGATTGATTGAGGAATAGCTTTGGAAAGCGCGATATTGGGGCCTTTAGATATTTAACCTAAACCAGCGAACTTTGAGCAAAAGGAAAATTGAACTTTTTTGAACTGACTTCTAAAGTATCAACAGCAGGCTGTGTCACTGTAATCAACTCTGGATGACCAAATTGAAGATTTACTGATGCTTTTCTGACAATTAGCACAACAGCATCTCGCTCAATGGGCAACAGGAACCTAAGGCCACCCCACATAGGGGCGGTCCCAAGAAGTGGGAATGGGTTTGAGTTGCCCAACCTACACTCACCCAGTCACTTTGACGTCCATTTTACCAATTGAGATTCATCAGATGAGGAATTTAATGCTTTTGGGGAGGATTCTAAACTGGTGGCGATTTTTGCAACAATTTAATGCCCTTAGTGAGTTTCACCAAAGATTTGACATTAATAACTCTTTTCATCAAAGGCACACGCTCGTTGGGCTTTGTTGCCAATGGTTTGGGGCTCTTGGGCCATGATGCTGAAGGCTCATTGCATCACTTCATTCTATCCTTTTACCACATAGGGATGCTGACTCTTCATAAGATCAGCACAAATTCCCTAAATTTGCAGCGCCAATTCAGCTGAAATTAATACTGGGTTGTGTGAAGGGGTATTCAAAGGGTAATATGTTCCTCACTGCTTGTCCATCATATGTACAAGGTCGCCCTGGGAGATGAGAGAGGCAGCTGGCATTCTCAAATTATTTTTGGATGGGAAAGGGAACGCCGCCTGGTCCAAGCAGAAGGGGCGCAATCCTGGAATTACAGAGCAAGCTTCAATGTTGCTTATAGCTTATAACTGAATTCTGATCAACATTACAAAAATTCCTGTTGGTAGCTTCTGGATGGTAGGTTTCTTCTATCTGCTGCTATAATTGATTCCAGGAGGGTAGGCGGCGCAGCACTTTGACCATATAAGGCCTTAAAGGGGGACATTCAAATCACACATTAATGGCTTACCTGGTAAGCTAACAGCACTGATAGGAGCAACTGGTTCTATTTCAATTTGTAGTTTAAAGCTATCTTCTTTTAAATTCCTCCTAGGGTCCTGTTGACTCTTTCAACACTTCCGTTGGATGAGGGTGTTTAGAGGGTAGTGAACTTCTGTTTCACCCCTACCAAATCCATAAATCTCTTCACAACATTTGAGATGAAACTTTTATTATCTGACAAGGTTTGAGGGCATTCTTGTCTTATAATCACCAATTGTACAAGAAACGATAAGTAGAGTTTGCTGTATACATTTTGACCTCAGAAGCTTATACGCACTAGTGAAGTGGCTTATTGCCACAAGTATGAACTCGGCGCCAATGGATGCTGTTGGCAATGGCCCCATTATGTCAATAAAGACATTGCTGAGCGG
This sequence comes from Massospora cicadina, assembly GCA_022478985.1. Taxonomy (NCBI): domain Eukaryota; kingdom Fungi; phylum Entomophthoromycota; class Entomophthoromycetes; order Entomophthorales; family Entomophthoraceae; genus Massospora; species Massospora cicadina. Next base: position 66,018 of record JAKSZP010000268.1, read on the forward strand.
TGCAGTGGGTGGAATGGGCGTAAACTTGAATCCTTTTTACAGCGGACAAAAACTGAAGCATGGTACACACAACTCCAATGCTTAGTGTACTTCATTAAAATTGCATACTCAGTACACCCTCTCTTGAAGTAAGCCAACGCCTTCTAAAATCACCCATGGCCCACATGCTTGTGAGCGTCCATCACTATCTCCATGCAATCACTGGGCCAGATGTAAGGGTACCATTTGTCTTGAACTTTATTTTGCAAATTTTTATTGCCACGCCAGGTGTCTTTAGAACATCTGCACAGGACGCTATTGACCTCTTCTTTATCAGCCTGCCAGGCATCTTCAGGCAGCCCAATTAGGTCATATAGGCAATCACTCTCTAGCGCTTGCAGGTGAAATACAGGTAGTCTTGGAAAACCATCTATGGTGAGATGCTTATCTCCTGCTCAATGTATGATTTTGAGATTATACATTTTGAAGGAGGATAGCCCAACGGGCAAGGCGTCCATCTAAATCCTTCATGTTTATTAAACAGTGGAGTGACACATGAATCATGAATACTTTGAAAGTTACTCCATAAAGGTAGGGCCTGAATTGCTTAACTGCTCTGATTACTGTAAAACATTTGCATTTGGTAACTGTGGAATTCTTTTTTTCCTTGCTGAATACCTTGAAGTAATACTCAATTGAATAACTACTCCATCTTCATCTAGTTGTGCTAAGATTGCACCAAGTCCCCCGTCACTGGCGTCAGTGTTCAAGTAGAAGGTCTTATTGAAGTCTGGGTATGCCAATATTGATGCTTCTAACAATTGTGCCTTCAACTCTGAAAATGCTTGCATCTGTTCCAGGCTCCACTCGAATTTTGTTTCCTTGGTCAAAGGTAGATAAGGGGCGCTGCCAAGTCATCAAAATATGGATTAACTGCTTGTAGCACCCCACTTTTCCTAGGAACATTGAACGTCCCTCATACTCATGTGTGGCTCCATTGCTACAATCACGTTCACTTTTCTGTCCTGAGGCTTAATTATAGCTGGGCTAATCTTGTGCCCCAAAAAGTCAAGCTGCCTCCTCAAGAAGGTGCATAACTTCTCTTCAGCTTCAAGTTGGAAGCGCGCAGCCACTTGAAGACCTCCTGTAGGCGCTGAAGATGTTCCTGAAAAGTGTGGGTATACTAGTGACGTCATTAAGGGATATCAACGCACTCAATAACTTAAGATTGCTAAAAATGTGATCCATTGCTCGTTGGAAGGTTGCAGGAGCATTGCAGAGCCCCTGAAGCATTCTCGTGTGTTCAAACAAACCTTGGCTGCTGATTAGGGCGCTTTTCTCCTGGTCCTAGGAGAAGAGCTCCATTTTCCAGTAGCCACTGGCTAGGTCCATGGCCAAAAAGTATATTGAGCCACCCAGGAATTTTAAAGCATAATGAAGTATAGTAAAGAGTATGAGTCCTTATTAATAATCCATGTTAGGCGGTGGTAGTCTATGGCAACCCTTTGGACCCATTCTTTTAGTGAACCAAAAGCAAAGGAGATTATTGTAAATTCACCTGAGATGACCAATCGTAATCAAGAATATCAATCAATATCTTAATTATAGGATTATTAAAAAAATGTCAGAGATATCTAATTCAAAGCTAGATCAACTATTGACCCATTGGAATTATCAGTCTCATCTGACTGAAGGTACTAAGCATTCTGAAAGGGCTGTGCATTCCAAAGGGGCTAAGCCCTTGAAAAGAAGGTTGACCTCATCAAATAGGAATCTTATTAGATCTGGCAAACATAAATACTTCAATAATAATCAGCAACATTGGTCCTACAAAAGTAAATATTTTACTTTTTTTGAAGCACAAAGATCCTTACAAAGACCTACCAAAACTAGTCCTCATTGTTGCAATGAAACTAATAATTTTAGTTGCCTTATTTTAATATTCACTAGAGCCATGTAAATAATAATTTTGTAGCCTTTGTAGCACCTGCATATTTTAATTCTTGCTAAAACGAAAACTGGTGCTCCCTGCCAGGTCTGCTTCTGAAGCTACTTGGTGAAAACATATTTTAACATTAATAAATACTTCTAGCAAAGAAAGTTCCTTATCAGAGGAATCGATGAGTATAATGCAATAAGTACATACTAACAGGCAAGAGATGCCTTCTGCTATTATCAGTGATCTGTATTTTCTAGCGTCTATGGTTTTATATATTGAGGGCCCTGACCATACCACTTATCAATTTCAACCTGCAGATGTTTATGAAACAGTTAAAGGCTTAATAAGGAGGGCTATTCATCCAGGTGCACATCCTAACTAAGAACGAGTATCTAAAGTCTCATCTAAAATGATGGAATTATATAACAGAACTGTCTTACAACATACTGAAGTCAGTTTGGCCAGAAAGGAAAAGCATCTCAGGTAGTACGTGCATCCTGCCATTCATCACTTACTTCATATTTTGGGGTTACATCATCTTAGGTTTAGCGCCAGTTAGTATGGCTCAACAGTTTCATTCTCAGCTATCCTCTTTCTATGAAATCTCTTCTAACTTTGGTCGTGATACTTGTCAAGCCACAGTCGACAATAGGTGAGAATTTAATGAATTCCACAACTAACTTATTAGAATTGACAATGGAGTTGTGAGTTATTTATGTCAGAAAGTATCTCAACAGGTTACTGAAGTTGCTAACTATATCCAACAATGAATAACTATCCTTGAAGATGAGTTTACTATTTGATTGGAACAATTTTGGAACCAATATGAGGATAACTTTTCTGAAGTAGATGGGCTACTTAAACAACTCATTCAATTTATGAATAATAGTTGAGAAGGTATACCCAGTCCTATAGGTCCTGATGGACCTCCAGGACCTCCTAGTTCTCCCTCTACGATACTGGGACCTACTGGTGAACGTGGTCCCACAGGACCTGCTGATCAACATGGTCCCCCTGGGCCTGTAGGTCTTGAAAGTTCTCAAGGGCCCCCAGGACCCCAGGTCCCCCAGCTCTATGATTTCTTTTCCTGTCTCTGAAGCTCAGGATCAATTAGTAACGAGAGTTCAAGCTTTAGTTAAACAAATATGAGCCATAGCTCAAGGATATTTCTTATCTTTTGGAAGGCCAACCAACTAAACCCGACTTTTTGTTAACTAATTTATTGAACATTGTTGACAATGATCATTAACTATGCAAAACTAATAAATTCACTCAAGAAAATCAATTTGCAATGTTAACAACCTCCATTAATCGCTTATCCAATAATTATGGAGTACATTAGAATAAGCAAGATGAAATGCTCTCAGCGATTTCTAATTTAAATCAATCATCTCCAAATGACCACATTACTAAATGGGTTGAAACTTGCAATATGATCTTAAAAAATTTACGGCAACAAGTTGACTAAATTTATACTCAAGTCCCTATCCCTAAGTCCAATTCTCCAAAACTGATCCTGTACTGCTATTGGGCGTTCATGTATTAAGCAGTGATTTAAACTCTTTTTAATCTACCTTTAAAGATACTTATAAGCCGGGTGATGGCAGTACTCACTCTTTTATATTTATTTATGAGTGAGCTATAGAAGGAGCGTCTGATTAGCAAAAAGTTTGGCATATTAATTCTTGTTTAAGTCAATTTTCTCAAAAAATCATGGTCCCTCATCTTAAGGTTTGCCATAGTTAGAGTCAAGTAAAGTTGCCCTTATTAAGGAATTTAGAAGTGAACAAATTTAGTCTAACCAAAAGCAAGCCTTCTTGAGCATCCATGTAAAGAGAAGAGATTCAAGTCAGAAATTTGCTAGGTGATTTTAACATGACGCCCAGACCCTTGCTACTTGTGATCATATTACTTTAGATGATGCTATTTCTGCTGTGATGAGTGCTTTTGCTTCTCGTACTCAGTTGCTACTTCATCTAAAGTCTCTTAAAAGTAGATTACGGTCTAATCATGACATAAAAAGCGTTGATGGAGAGCCCTAATGGTGTGGTGCACTTATCTTCAGATAAAAACCCTCACACCTATGTTCATGCGGTTCCTCCTAGACCCAAAATTAAAACTAAGAAGGATCCTTGCAGCTATTGAGGACTAGTTGGTCATAAGAGCAACAATGATGGAAGAAACAAGCTGACGAGTCAAAAAAGAGGATTCAACATAGTTCAAGAGGCTCCATGTGCTGACCTACTTCTTTTTAATTTATTTTAGGGAAGGCTGACCATGGGATGGACACTTCCGAATATGACTCAGAAGAGACAAAACTTAGTACCAGGAGGCACCCCAGAGAAGCGCTGCTATCTCTTGTTGCCAGCGGGAACGCCGCTTTATGGGGAGGGGGAGGGAACGTGTGAAGGGGCCGTAGCCACAATTGAACACGTGTGGAGGAAGGGGTCTGATTTGATGAACCAAACTGGGAACCAGGAGGAGACCAGCTGTTGGCAACGCAATGAGAGGTATCCAAACATCCACGCTTGAAAGTGGTCCACCAAATGAGACCAAAATCTGTGGACAGCTTCTGGGAGGGTGGGGATGGAGCCTGCAATGGCATCTAAGACAATCGTGTGGATGGTCCACATGGCGATTGCAACCACCAAAGCACAGAGGGAGGGTGGAAGGGAGGAGGCCATTGATAAAGCAAACATATATCTTGACAGACTGAAGGGATGCGTTTGATCCTGGCCCAGCAGACGTTGAACTTCGCGCCATATCACTTTAGAGGTAGGGCACTTCTCCAGGCGGTGGAACAGCGTTCCATACTGGCCACACACGACACAGGATGAGTGTAAAGCATATGAGTGCTCAGCTGTATGATACACCCGCCTCAGGCAGTGCCACACATGGGAGCGGACTTGAGGCTGCAACAGAGGATGGTGTGCATATTTCCAGATAGTTTTTTGGGTCTCAATGGAGTAAAGGATGTCCATCATGTCCAGGTAGTCCACTCTGGATAGGACATGGGGCCGAATGGGGATCACGCCATCATGGATGGGTAGCCCCTGTACCTCTTGTGTGAACTGAGGAAAGGGGCGGCCTCTTTGGGTTGTATGTCCGCTATCACGAATTCTCCACTCCGCGCTCCGCATGGAGAGTAGGATTCGTTTATAGTGGGTTTTGGTCCCGTGAGGACCTGTAGCCGATGTGTGTGATGTGAGGTATTTCATCAGGGAGTGGGGGTTCGATGGATTGTTGAGGCCCAAGGCGCGGGAGAAGTTGGAGCGGGCTGCGCGGGACCAGTGTTGAGGAGGAGTGGGGGCGGTGATTGCCGCAATCCAGGTGCCCAAGATCTTGGCAGCATGGGCTCTGAAGTCGAGCAGACCCATGCCACCTTGATGATGAGGGCCAAACATGACCTCTAGCCATAATGGTGGAGGGCGGCCTGACTAAAGCCATCCTTGCAGCAGGGCGTACAAGGATTTGAAGAAGCTTGGGGAGAAGGGGATGGCGTGGGCTCCAAACCAGACTTTGGAGAGGAGCATAGAGTTGGCTAAAACAACCTTGCCAGTAAGGGAAGTAGGGTGGGCTCTGAGGGAGGCGATGCGCTTTGTCACGTTGTTTGAATATGGCATTCCATTACTGCTGACGCGTATCCGCCTGCCTTCATCCACACGCCCAGATGGTGGACTGGCCCTACGGTAGGGCGTGGCACAAAGGGGAGCACCAGTGGGGCGGTGTGTATTGAGCTGGTAGGGCGAGGACATGGGCGAGCAGATGAGCCAGGTTGGGAACTGATTGCTGGGGTCAGCAGTTCTGAAACCGACTAAGGAGGATGATTTCAGTTTTGGAAGCGTTCAGTGCCGCGTTACTTACCTGGGAATACTCCTGGATGAGAGCTTTAAGCGCGCGTGCATCTTTATTATCAGACACCCCAACCACACAATCATCTGCGAACGCCATTATCTTGACTGGGGCTTGGCCTGGCACATGGACCCCAGTGAGTTGGGCATTCACATTTCGCAATAGTGGGTCAAGGCTGAAGTTATATAAGAGTGGGCTGAGGGGTCCCCTTGTCTCAAGCCCCTTTGAGGGCGGACTACTTCCGTTGGGAAGCCAGGGCAACGTACTGCCATTGTTGCAGATTCCGTGAGCAGCATCACCCAGTTGATGAAGCGAGGGGTAAGCGGAATTGATGGAGGCAGGCCCTGAGGTATTCCCAGTTTACTCTATCATAGGCCTTCTGTTGGTCCAAGAATACAATTGCCCCAGAGGCTGTGGATTGACATACATTAGCCACAGAGTGTACATTATCCCATATCGATCTTCTGGGTATGAAACCAAATTGTTCTGGGGAGATGGTGGCAGATGCTACAGTCCCTAAACGGTTAGACATGATTTTTGTTATAATTTTAGTGTCTGTGTCTGTTAAAGAAATGGGGCGCCAGTTGGCTAAGTCTAGCTTATCCCCTTTTTGAAGAGTGTGACGGTAAAGGCCTCATGTCCTCCTGGTAGGAGGCACGTTTTAAACAGGCTTTGGTTAAGTGAGGCGAGCAGCAATAGGTATATATATTTGAAATACTTTTTATAGAATTCATATGGAATGGCATCTGGGCCTGGGCATTTTCAGTTTGGTGCAACGCGAATGGCTGTCCATAATTCATTCGGAGTAACCAAATGCATTCTTTCTGGGTATTGGAAAACGGTGTGGATGTGGGCTCAGTCGAGAAATTCCGCCACTTCAGCTGGCTGAATTGGATCGGATTGGTACAACTTGGAGTAATACTTTTGTGTTTTGATTGCCACTTCAGCTGGCGTATCTGCAATGGAATCATCCAATCTTCACACCTGTGTGCAGGCTACACTCTGCATGGTGTGAAAATTTTTTAAAGAAATGTGCGGTGCATTTGTCACCTTTTGTGATGCGTGTGGCCCTGTACTGAACACAAACCTGATGTTTGTGTTGCCTTTTGGGTGTGTTGAGGTGGGTGGCTGCCTCCGCCCACTTCCGGCCCCATGCAGAGCTGTATCCTGTAGCTGGGATATTGGACTCCAGGTGTGCCAACTCTGCCAGAGTGCGCAAAATGACCGCCGATGTGGCTTGTGAGCGTCTGGAGGAGAGATGGCGAGAGTGACGGAAGGTATCATCTTTAAAAGTTGCCCATGTGGAAATGGGGTCAGCACAAAACAGTACAACAAACTCTTTTGCCAAAGTTGCTGATTCCACCCAAGTAAAAACCCTGGTGACGTGAGCTCAGAGGGGAGGATTTTGCACCAATGTGGGGCCTTAGCAGCTGTGACAGGTAGGTGGTAGGTTATTGAGACCAGTCAATGGTCAGAGAATTCTATTTTTGTTGTTTTAAAGTTGGAGATGTGGGGTGGAATTTTGCTGGCATTAGGATAAGGTCGATGCAGGTCATGGACCTTAATTGGCCGTTGTGGACGTGGGGGCGCATCATATTTTTGAGTAGCAGGGCATGTCGTGGCAGCGCATCCATTAACCTGAGGGTGGCCTTTAGAACGCACAGTTCTATGTGACCCTAGGGGGCGTGGGTTGAGGAAGGTCACTGGTCTGTTGGTGTGTTTAGCCAACAGTTCATATTGCTGACTACAAAAGGGTCTGGGGGTAGCGGGAGGGATTTGACCAATGAGAAGAATTCCCAACGCTCACGTGCATCATTTGGGGCATAGATGTTGATGATTGCGTGCGCTATGTTGGCCCATGAGAAATTGACAATGAGAACTTGGCCTTTTAGGAATGTTTATGATGATAAAAATTTGAAGAGATTGTTTCTCCAAACTAGCACCCCACAGTGTTCTGACCAAAAGGATAGGGATGGGAGGAGCATTGTTTTTCAAGCTTCCTCGGAACCTCGTGGACAGTGGGACTCCTGGATGGCCAGGATATCTACGGGTAAATTTTGTTGTAAAAAACTCAGTTTCCTAGCCCGGGATGGTGAGGCCTTGAGTCTGGCGATATTCAACGTCCCTAAAGTGAAGGTTTCTCCCATTACACCTTAGGTGAAAGGGGTAGGCACCCTGGCCCACCAGCCTCCTCTAGATCCCCACGGGCCTTCACAGCAGTGCGGGTGTTAGCAGCAATGCTATTGGAATTTTTCTTAACTTTTGCAGAAAGAGTTGCATTGGCTTCATCCTTCGCTTTTTATTTTCCCAACATCGGATGAATTTTTTGCAGGTGCGGATGAGTTCGGTGCACCATTGAGCAGGTCAAAATTTTTTTTATAATTGGGATGGGTCCCAAGTCAGTTTTGACCAGAGCTTGGGTGAAACTATTGGGTGAGATTGAGTCCCCTATCGGATCCTCAGATTGAGTGGCCCACTTGACATGGGCTTCCCAATCTGATTGGTTGATGGATTCCCAAGTTGCTTCCACCGCGAAGGTTTCAATGTCCTCCTGGCATTAGGAGTGTGGGATAGCGGTGGTGGCTTTGGTCACTTCCTTGTCCGCGGCCCTGTGGGCCTGCTTGGCCTTCTTCCACCCTTGCGGGGAGATAGGCTTTACCAGTAGGTAGCAGCCTTGTGCTCCCATGGGAAAGCCTCTTTGGTGCTTGCGGTTGGTTCATAGTGCGCCTCTCCGCTGGCCATGGCCGCTAAGGGTGCTCTTGGAATGTGACGCCCTCCTTGGTGGGGCATGCGTGCGCCTTATGGCTAAACGCATCACAGTGAGTGCAAATGGGGGCGCGCTGTCCCCGGTCACCCAGAATGGGTGGGTGGTATGCCCTGCAATATCAATAAAAGTGGAGTGCAGGATCTGGGTTAGGTCCTTCACAATCTCCTCAGTTGGGGTCAGGACTGCAATGGCTTTGCTGGTGCACAGGTGTGGCATCAGAATAAAGCATTGCATTTCGAAAGATTATATTTTGCCATATACAGCGAGACCATCTTTCAGGTGTTGTTCCAAAATGTCATGTTTTACCATAGTGGGCAAAAAGTCAAACGTGAGGAAAATTTGGTTTGATTTTGTCCATCTGGTGCATTTGGATTCAATGACCCATTGCCCTTCGGGGAGGTTGACCACTATGCACACCGCAGCAGCCTCGTCTGCTGCCTCTTTGTTTATGAAACCTAGGTCCAGCCAACCACGTGACATGGAGTGAGGTGCGACGTACATTGTGGTCAGGAAAATTGTGTGCACATCTTCACAAAATTTTTACCATAAGGCCGTTTGTTGGATGTCCAGAACAAGCGGACTCCATATACCACTGACAAAAGTGGCTGGGAGTGTGGCGTGTTGATGTACTGGTTGCATCATGCTTGCCATGCGAGTATTTCTGGAGAAATAGTGACCGCCAGTTTTTTAAAATTTTTGTCTATTCTGCCAGTTTCTCCGGGCAATTTCAAACGTTGGAGGCCGCGGGCCTTCCACCTGCTCCTCTTACCTTACTTGCCCAACTGCTCTCTGACATGGGCGCAGACTAATCTCCTCTGTGAGATTATCAAACTAGATTTAGACTTGAATTGAATAGGTTGTAAAATTGATCGCAATGAGAAAGAAAAGTTTTAATCCTGACCTATTTCTTATGCCTCAATTTCGAATTCCTAATGCTTCTAAGGATTGTTATGTGATATCTGCTTCAGGTGAACTTGATTCCCTGATGATGCAGTCAAAAAAGATACTATTTCCTCATACCTTTCTGTTTCATCTTCTAATTTGATTGGAATAATTAGTCCTTCTGTATTTTTAATCCACATTTTGGTACTAATGTGACTCAGGTGGAAGTCATAGTACACAAAGTAAAAGTTTTAGCCATTATCAACATGGGATCTCCCAAAATGTGATCTCATCCCAGCTTTATAAAAATGAAGATTGTGCCAGATAAAAACCATGATCAAGTTATGGAACTGCTAACTTTACTATCTCGATGCAATCGCTTTTGCAACCTGTTAAATTCAAGTCTGAATCTAGTTTGATAATCTCATAGAGGAGATTAGTCTGCTCCCATGTCAGGGAGCAGTTGGAGAAATTAAGGTAAGAGGAGCGGGTGGGAGGCCCGCGGCCTCAAGCATTCAAAAACGCCCCAGAGAAACCAGTGGAATAGATTTTTTTTTAAAAACTGGCGGTCACTATTTCCCCAGAAATCCTCGCTTGGCAAGCATGATGCAACCTGTACATCAATACACCGCACTCCCAGCCACTTTCGTTGGTGGAATATGGAGTCTGCGTATTTCTGGACATCCAACAAACGGCTTTAGGGGAAAATTTTGTGGGGATGTGCACACTTTTTTCCTGACTATGGTGTATATCGCACCTCACTCCATGTCACATGGTTGGCTGGACCTAAGTTTTGAAAACAAAGAGGCAGCAGATGAGGCTGCTGTGGTGCATGTAGTGATCGACCTCCCTGAAGGGCAATGGGTCGTTGAAACAAAATGCACTAGATGGACAAAATCCAACCAAATTTTCCTCACGTTTGACTTTTTGCCTGCTATGGTAAAACGTGCCATTTTAAAGCAGCACCTAAAAGATGGTATCACCATATACAGTGAAATACAATATTTCAAAATGCAATGCTTTACGCTGATGCCACACCTGTGCACCGGCAAAGCCATCACAGTTCTGACCCCAACTGAGGAGATCATGAAGGACCTAACCCAGATCCCGCACTCCACATATATCAATATTGAAGGGCATACCACCCACCCTTTCCAGGTAACCGTGGACAGCGCGCCCCCATCTGCACCCACTGTGATGCGTTCGGCCATAAGGCACATGTATGCCCCACCAAGGAGGGCATCACATTCCAAGAGCACCCTCAGTGGCCATGGCCAGTGGAGAGGTGCACTACGAACCAACCATAAGCACCAAAGAGGCTTTTCCATGGGGAGCACAAGGTTGCTACCTACTGGTAAAGCCTAATTCCCCGCAAGAGCGGAAGAAGGCCAAGCAGGCCACAGGGCCACGGACAAAGAAGTGGCCAAAATCACCACCGCTATCCCACACTCCTAATGCCAGGAGGACATCGAAACCTTCGTGGTGGAAGCAAATTGGGAATCCATCAACCAATCAGATTGGGAAGCTAATGCCAATTGGGCCACCCAATCTGAGGATCTGATGGGGGACTCGATCTCACCCAATCGTTGCAACCAAGCTCCAGTTGAAGCCAACTTGGGGCCCATCCTACCTGAAATTTTTTTTGACCTGCTCAATGGTGCACCAAACTCATCCACACCGCAAAAAATCCATCCAACGTCGGGAAAATAAAAAGCGAAGGCTAAAGCCAATGCAACTCTTTCTGCAAAAAGTAACAAAAATCCCAATAGCATTGCTGCTAACACCCGCACTGCTGTGAAGGCCTGTGGGGATCTAGAGGAGGCTTGTGGCCGGGGTGCCCACCCCTCACACCTAAGGTGCAATGGGGGAAACCTTCACTTTAGGGACGTTGAATATCACTGGGCTCAAGGCCTCCCCATCCCGGGCTAGGAAACTAAGTTTTTTACAACAAAATTTACCCGTGGATATCCTGGCCATCCAGGAGTCCCACTGTCCATGAGGTTCTGAGGAGGCTTGGAAAACAATGCTCCTCCCATCCCTATCCTTTTGGTCAGAGCACGGTGGGGTGCTAATTTGGAGACTTAAATTTTTCAAATTTTTATTGTTGAAAACCTTCCTCAATGGCCAAGTCCTCATTGTCACTTTCTTGTGGGCTGACGTGGTACACGCTATCATCAACATCTATGCCCCAAATGGGGCATGAGAGCGTTGGGAATTTTTCTCATCAGTCAAATCCCTCCCGCTACCCCCAGACCCTTTTGTAGTTGGTGACATGAACTGTTGGCTAAACACTCCAACGGACCGGTGGCCTTCCTCCTCCCACGCCCCCAGGGCCACGTTGAACTTCACGTTCTTAAGGCCACCCTTGGGTTAATGGAAGCACTGCCATGGCAAGCCCTGCTGCTTGAGAACATGACACGCCCTCACATCCACAACGGCTATTTAAGGTCCATGTCCCGCATTGACCTTATCCTTACTCTGGCGAAATTTCAACCCCACATATCTCACTTTAAAACAACAAAAATGGAATTCTCTGACCATTGACTGGTCTCAATAACCTACCACCTACCTGTCACAGCTGCTGAGTCCCCACATTAGTGCAAAATCTGCCCCCTGAGCTTGCATCGCCAAGAATTTCCATGTGGGAGGAATCAGCAACTTTATCAAAAATTTTTGTTGCACCATTTTGTGTGGACCCCATTTCCACATGGGCAACTTTCAAAGAAGATACCATCCGCCACTCTCGCCACCTCTCCTCCAGATGCTACGAGCCACATCAGCTGTCATTTTACGCACTCTGGCAGAGTTGGCACACCTGGAGTCCAACATCATGGCTACAGGACATTTCTCTGCATGGGGCCAGAAGTGGGTGGAGGCAGCCGCCCACCTCATCCGCGCTTGAAAGGCAACACAAACATCGAGTTTGTGTTCAGTACAGGGCCAAATGCATCACAAAAGGCGACAAGTGCACCGCATATTTTTTTAAAATTTTTTTGCACACGCCAGAGCGTGGCCTGCACACAGGTGTGAATATTGGATGATTTCGTTGTGGATACGCCGGCTGATGTGGCAATTGAAATACAAAAGCATCACTCTGAGTTATACCGATCCAATCCAATTCAGCCAGCTGAAGTGGCAGAATTTCTTGACCAAGCCCACATCCGCACCATTTCCTGATACCCAGAAATAATTAATTTGATTACTCCAAATGAATTATTAACAGCCATTCACAATGCACCAAACTGAAAATGCCCAGGCCCGGATGGCATTCCATATGAATACATAAAAAAGTACTTCAAATATATATCCCCACTACTGTTGGCCTCACTTAACCAGAGCCTTTTGGAAACTCACCTCCTGCTAGGAAGACAAGAGGCCTTCACCATCACACTCTTCAATAAAGAGGACAAGCTAGACTTAGCCAACTGGCACCCCATTTCTTTAACTAACATGGACACAAAAATGTTAACAAAAATTATGGCTAACCGTTTAGGGATTGTAGCATCTGCCACCATCTCCCCAGAACAATTTGGTTTCATACTCAGAAGGTCAATTTGGGACAACGTGCATACTGTGGCCAACGCATGCCAGTCCAGAGCCTCTGGGGCACTTGTATTCTTGGACCAACAGAAGGCCTATGATAAAGTAAACTGGGAATACCTCAGGGCCTGCCTCCATCAATTCCGCTTACCCCCTCGCTTCATCAACTGGGTGATGCTGCTCACGGAATCTGCAACAATGGCAGTACGTGGCCCTGGCTTCCTAACGGAAGTAGTCCGCCCTCAAAGGGGCTTGAGACAAGGGGACCCCCTCAGCCCACTCTTATACAACTTCATCCTTGACCCACTACTTTGAAACGCGAATGCCCAACTCACTGGGGTCCACGTGCCAGGCCAAGCCCCAGTCAAGATGATGGCGTTTGCAGATGACTGTGTGGTTGGGGTGTCTAATAATAAAGATGCACGCGCACTTGAAGCTCTCATCCAGGAGTATTCCCGGGTAAGTAATGCTGCACTGAACGCCTCCAAAACTGAAATCACCCTCCTTGGTCGGTATCAAAACTGCTGGGCCCCTGCAACCAGTGCCAAGCCCGGCCCATCTGCTCACACACGTGCTCGCCCTCCCAGCTCACCCCACACCACCCCACTGGTGCTCCCCTTTGTGCCACGCCCTACCATAGGGACAGTCCACCATCTGGGCGTGTGGGTGGAGGCAGGCGGATATGCATCAGCAGTAATGGAGAGTCATATTCTAGACAACGTGACAAAGCGCATCGCCTCCCTCAGAGCCCACCCTACTTCCCATACTGGCAGGGTCGTTTTGGCCAACTCTATGCTCCTCTCCCAAGTCTGGTTTGGAGCCCACGCCATCCCCTTCTCCTCAAGCTTCTTTAAATCCTTGCAAGCCCTGCTTCAAGGATGGTTATGGTCAGGCCGCCCTCCACCAGTAAAGTTAGAAGTCATGTTTGGCACTCATCAGCATGGTAGCATGGGCCTGCTTGACTTCAGAGCCCATGCGGCCAAGATCTTGGGTACCTTGATAGCGGCCGTCACCGTTCCTACGCTCCCCTCCCAACACTGGTCCTGCGTGGCCCGCTCCAACTTCTCCTGAGCCTTGGGCCTCAACAACCCATCGACCCCCCACTCCCTAATGAAATACCTCGCATCACACACATCGGCCGCAGGTCCTCACGGTACTAAAACCCACTACAAACGAATCCTCCTCTCCATGCGGAGCGCTGAGTGGAGAATTCATATTAGCGGACATACAACCCAAAGAGGCCGCCCCTCACCTCAGTTCACACAAGAGGTACAGGGGCTACCCATCCATGATGGCGTGATCCCCAAACGGCCATGTCCTATCCAGGGTGGACTACCTGGACATGATGGACATCCCTTACTCCATTGAGACCCAAAAAACTATCTGGAGATATGCACACCATCCTCTGTTGCAGCCTCAAATCCGTTCCCATGTGTGGCGCTGCCTGAGGCGGGTGTACCGTACAGCTGAGCGCTCTAACGCTTTACACTCATCCTGCGTCGTGTGTGGCCAGTATGGAACGCTGTTCCACCGCCTGGAGAAGTATCCTATCTCTAAAGTGATATGGCGCGAAGTTCAACATCTACTGGGCCAGAATCAAACACATCCCTTCAGTCTGTCAAGAGATATGTTTGCTTTATCAATGGCCTCCCCCTTCCACCCTCCCTCCATACTTTGGTGGTTGCAATCGCCATGTGGACCATCCACACGATTGTCTTGGATGCCATCGCAGGATCCATCCCCACCCTCCCAGAAGCTGTCCACAGATTTTGGTCTCATTTGGTGGACCACTTTCAAGCGTGGATGTTTGGATACCTCCCACTGCACCGCCAACAGCTGGTATCCTCCTGGTTCCCAGTTTTGTTCATCAAATTAGGACCCCTTCCTCCACACGTGTTCAATTGTGGCTACGGCCCCTTTCACGCGTTCCCTCCCCTTCCCCATAATTGGCGTTCCCGCTGGCAACAAGAGATAACATCGCTTCTCTGGTGTGCCTTCCCTGTTACTAAGTATTGTCTCAGTCAGGTCAATTTTGGAAGTGTCCGTCCCATGGTCGGCCTTCCCACAATAAATTTAAAATTTAAAATTTAAAATTTAAAAAGATATGGAACTGCGATCTTTCAAATACTTAATACATAATAACTTATCATTCCCTTCCAATGCGCTTTAGTAATTAGTTATTTGGCCCTTGCAGTAGTGTTGGACTTTAACTGTTATGACATGCTTTTGGAAGCCAAGTTTCTTATAGATTTTGATGCGATAATTAGTCATAAGGACATTTATATTCTCTTTAATTGATAACAAGTATCCTTAATTTTAGAAAGATGTCCTAAATAACAAGGGCAAACTTAAATGACGTGCTTGTCTATTGGAATATCCTAACTCCATCTCTCATCTTGAATACTAAGTATTAAAACCTTAAACTATTCTTTCCCCATCATCAGTTTATGCATCAGAAGGAATGCCTTTATAATCTATCAAATTGATTACTATTCCTCCTAAAGCTTGAGTTATATTTGTACTGAAGGGCAAGTATTAGTGCCAGATGATCATGTATTAGAGATCTCCGGTAACCTTTACCCTCCCATATGGGGTCCTAATTTGTCCCAGTATCCTTGATCTCACATAAAATTAAATTATTCTAGTTTAATTACCTAAACTTACCTTTCAACCTATGCTTTAAATTTATATACTCCTATGGCTTATGTGCAACCTACATCAAAAAAATGATTATATTCTATCACTGGATATAGGGTGTTAAGTAATTTTTGGGTTGGATGACCCACCAATCATTTTTATTGTCAAAATTGTATATGGAAATTCACTTACTCCTGAACAAAAACAAGCAGCAGAGGCTCTAATTGAAGAATATGCGGATATATGCAAATTGTTCCAGAGATTTTGGGTTAATGAAAAATGTTCAGCATCAAGTAAAAACAGGTGATACTCTTCCTATCTGAGCTTGGCCTTATTAAAATATAAAGTCAAGCAGGCTCAAGTTTCTGTGGAATTAAAACAACTCCTTGAAGATGGACTATTAACTCATTAACAAAGTCTATGGGCTTCCCCTCTACTTTATGTTCATAAAAAGGATGGAGGCTATAGAGTGGCTATGGATTATCGTCATCTTAATGTTGTTACTCAAAAAGACTCAAATCTATTACCTCACATTGATGATTCGTCAAGACTACTATCTGGGTCACGGACTTTTTTTAGTCATGGACCTTGCTAGTGGTTATTAGATAATTGAATTGGCTCCTGAATATCGCCAAAAATGCACTTTAAAATTCTATTGAGGGGTTATTTTAACCTACACATATGCTGCAGGGGCTTTGTAATGCCCCTGCTACTTTCCAAATGGCCATGGATAGCTTATTTGATAATTTGAAGCTTTCCTACATTCTCTTTTATTTAGATGATGTTACTGTTTTTTCTCATACTTTCAACGAGCATTTAGACCATTTGAAAGAAGTATTTGGCAGAATTAGCCAAACTTCTATTAAGATAAAACCAACTAATTGTGCTTTTTTTCAAAAACTGAGATGGAATTCTAAGGCCATAAGGTTAATAGTGAAGTAATATTATCCTTGTCTGACAATATTTAAGCTATTATGGACATGCCTGCTCCTAAGAGCTTACGTGATATTCAAGTGTTTTAGGAATGGTTGGTTATTACCTACAATGTATCCCAATTTTTCTGAAATTGGTGAACCTTTAGGTTATATACTGCATAAGGAAGTTTTTTATATGGGAAGAGTCACAACAGCAAGCATTTGATCTTTACATCAAGTTTTAATCAGTGGCCCAATTTTAGCTCATCCTGATTTTTCAAAAACTTTTCTCCTATTTACCAATGATTTTGATGTAGTTATTTGGGCTAATCTGGCCCAGCACGACTCCAAACTGGTAAATCATCCCATCACTTATTATAGTAAAGCCTTTTATTAAAGCATGATGCAACTATAGCGTTACTGAGAGGAAGTGCCTCACGGTCCTTTCAGCCATTAAAAATTTTCATCCCTATCATTATGGAAAACATTTTACTGTCATCACAGATCACGCATTCTTAAAATGGTTGCAACAAATGAAAGATCCTGATTTGCGCTTAGCTAGATGGGCTCTAAAGCTTCAAATTTATAATTTTCAATTCAACATCGTGCTGAAGTTATACACCTTAAATGCTGATGGACTTTTTCGGTTAGTTATACTACCCTATTCAATGTTGAAGAGGATCACATTATTTGACCTAATTGACAGATCTGAACTATGGTATTGTGAATTTAAGGACATTATAGCAAAGCTACAATCCTTAACTGAGGATACTCAAATTAAAGAGTGATCTCTTTTAAAAGAAGTCAGGATCCAAGTGGCTACCTTTAGTTCAACCTTCTGCTAGGACCTATATCATTATGGAGGCTCATCAATCCATGGGGTATGGAGCTGTCTCTAAAACCTTACAGAGAATGAAAGATTGATGTTATTGCGATAATATTCTGTAAACTGTTCATGATGTTAGAAACTTGTCCTATTTGCCTAAAACAACGTAGTGGGAATCCTATCTATCAACATAAAATTGTGGGTCCCTCAGAGCCTTTTTCCATTAAGAGTATCAATGTATTGGATCCCATTTCCACTGCTACTTATGGACACTGTTATATAATATCAGCTATTGACCATTTTACCAAATGGATTAATGATGTTTCTGTTTCCACTGACACTGCTAAGTCAGCAGCGTCTTTCCTCTTCCAACAAGTTTTCACCCGTCATGGTAGCCCAAAAGTACTTATCTGATAGTAGAATCAATTTGATTTCACAAGTAGTTTCTGAGCTCACTAAAGTGATGGTTATATATCAATCATTTGCAGCTCTTTATAATACTTCCACTAACGGTGCTGTTGAACAAGCTAATGATACCCTTGTAGTCATTCTTTGAACTATTGCCCCAACCAATCCTAGAAGATGAAATCTATACTTACCTAGTGTGATGTTAGCCTACAGGGTTAGCTATCATTGTATAATTGGAATGTCTCCCTTCAAGGCTCTTCACGGTCAAAATCCTATTTTACCCTCAAGTTTACAACCTATACTTGATACTGCTACTCCTCAAACTAATGAATTAGCTATGTGAAGTTTAGATGGCGAATTATCAGGATGCAAGCCTTAGCTTTGAGCTCTCTTTTCACAACAATTCTAAAAAAAGGAACTAGAGCAAATGCATACAGGCTTACCTTACCTGAGTACCAAGTTGGAGATTTTATACTCTTTTATCATCATAACCTGAAGGACGAATCCACAATCTTGATACTTTATGGTCTGGTCCTTATTGTATTATCTATTGTTGGGGTATTGAATACTCCATTTCAGCTGTTGACTCTGGGACTGTTAGTAATAAAGTTTAAAGCAGATTTCTTTGTAAGTAAGTGCCCTCTAGGCATGATTTTGAGGGTCTAATTGTTGGAAAGTTACTTGAGATGAATAATTATCATTCTGAACAGCAATTGACATCTTGGTATAATAAGATTATTAAAAAATCGTCAGAGATATCTGATTCTAATCTAGATTGACAATTGAACCTTTGGTGTTTTAACCTCATCTGACTGAAGGTACTGAGCATTTTGAAGGGTCTAAGCCCTCAATAAGAAGGTTGATACCATCAATAAAGAATCTTATCAGATTTGGCAATCATAAATAAGTAATAATAATCAGCAATATCGCTCCAAAAAAAAGATCTTACCCCGTTTTAGCACAAAGAGGCTTATAAAACCTAAGAAACCACTTCTATAAATATCTTTAATTTTTAACAAATTAAGGGACCACTTATTTTGTTTCTCAAATCTATATCTTTTGTGCCATTAATGGAGAGTTTCATTCCTTTTCTATAGTTGTTGCAATGAAACTTCTAATACTGTTGCTTATTTTAATATTCGCTAGAGCCACAAAACAAACAATTTTGTAAGCTTCATAGCACCTGCATATTTAAATTTCTTGCGAAATTCATTAGAGATGCCCATGGGCTCTTGTATGGCGGAAAAAGCACTTCTTTAGCTAACTGATTGAGCTCTTATGTGATGATTGCATCCTCTATTTTTGAACGTTGGTAAGTTTTATATATGAAGGGAATAGCTGAGACGCTGTCCATCTTATGGACCTCCCCTTTTCACAGGCTATAGTCATTAGGGCCTGTGCTGAAAATGTCATTAAGCTTATCCAAAAACCTCGTCCGCCTCTTTCTGCTGCTTGGGGTACGTCCTCAAACCTTAGCTTGTCAAAACCTCTGACAGCATTTATGGACTCAATATCAATAGCAACTGTTAGGTGGGTCAGTGCCACAACTAGTCCCTTTTAAACTAGGATTGGTTGGGTATTAATGTTCCCCAGAATAAAATTTTACTCGCCAATTAAGTGGTGTCATAGAACACTGGTAACACTCTAGGATCTTGCTCTCAGAATTTGTCTCAATTGCACACTTCGAATATTGTGT
This sequence comes from Massospora cicadina, assembly GCA_022478985.1. Classification (NCBI taxonomy): domain Eukaryota; kingdom Fungi; phylum Entomophthoromycota; class Entomophthoromycetes; order Entomophthorales; family Entomophthoraceae; genus Massospora; species Massospora cicadina. The sequence continues at coordinate 85,458 of JAKSZP010000268.1, forward strand.
CAGTTGGAATCTTAATGCTGATTGACATATCATTCTTGTTTTACTTAACTGATGCAAGCCGACTAGGGGATGAGCATACCCCGATATATGTGTGGAAATGGTGGGGGAGGGAAGAAAAGCAATGACTAGATATGATTGGGCACCCTGGGGTCTAAAGGTTACTCCTGTTGCCAGCTGGGACCGCCAGGTGTGGGGGGATTAGTGCTCCATTCCAGGGGGGTTGCCCCACTATAGAGCAGGTGTGAAGGAAGGGGTCTGTGTGAAGGAACCAGAGCGGGAACCATGAGTTTATGAGTCTATGCTGTCTTGGTCTCATATGCCCATAGAGCCAGGCTTGGAAATTCTTCAGTAAATGGACGTGGAACCTATTGACAACCTCATGGATGGTAGGGACCGTTCCCTCGAATGCATCCAAGGCAATGGTGTGGATCATCCACATTGCAATGGGTATCAATAGGGTGTGCAGGGTGGATGGGATTAGGGATGAAATTTGGTTCGCGAGGAGTCTCTTTAAGATAGAGAAATCCTGGCCATCTTGGATCTTGAGCAGGCGTGCGACTTCTTGCCATATGGCTTTGAATAGGGGGCAGCTTTCTAGGCGGTAGTGTAGGGAGCCCTCTCCTCCACATACTGCGCAGGTTGTGTGGAGTGAATGGGAGCGGTCCGCCGTTCTGTAGTTCAACTTAGGCAGCACCAGGTGTTGGCGCTTACCCTCAGCTGGAGGAGTGGATGGTGCGTCATCCTCCATATTGCTTTTTGTGTGGATAGGTCGTAGGGGATATCCAAAGCGTTTAGGTAGTTGGCTCTGGCAATTGATGGGGTCAATGTGAGTATATCTCTGTGGGGGTGGTCTTCTGGCTTTTGTAACGCAAAGTGGGGTCTGGGTCATCCCCTTCCCTGCACTATACCAGTGGTAGCGATGGTCCACCCCATGCGGCGGATGGTTCGGAGGAGGCGCTTAAATTGAGGGGGTTCCGTGCATGCCCATTGCATTTGAGCGGTTAGCGAAGTACATTAGTAAGCTGTAAGGATGGTGCAGGTTAGGTATTTTGAGTGCCTGCGCAAAGTTGGCCCTTGCTGCCCTAAGCCAGTGCTGTTGTAGGGGGTCTGAGGTTAGCACTTTCTCTATCCAGGTGCCCTGGATGAAGTTGGCGTGGTGCTCAAAATCTATCAGGCCCATGCCCCACTGGAGCGTGGGCCGTACAGCGTCTCAACCCGGACTGATGGGCGGGATCCAGGCCACATCAACCCTGGATGAGCACACGGATTGACTTTATAAAGGTGGGGAAGAAGGGGATCGCATGTGTGGGGGACCACAGCATTGGGAGGATGAGCAAGTTGGCAACTGCCACTCGCCCCATTAACCTAGGGGATCTACCCTTGAGGGAGGCGATTCTGTTGAATATCTGTTGTAGCAGGTTATTTTTAATCATCTCGCTTGCATACCCCCCTGTTTCCAATCATATCCCAAGGTGGCGGACAGGTGTGGTGGTGGGGGTAATGCAAAGGGTAGAGCGAGTGAGTTTTTGCATCTTGGGTTGTGTGTGGTGGGGGATGTGGTCCATTTGGTGGTGTACTTGCCAAGAAGGATAATTTCAGTTTTCTTTTATTAAGCGATGCGCTGCTCACTGTGGAGCATTCCTCTAGGGTGCACTCCAGCTGTTGGGCATCAATGTTGTCAGTTATATCTGTAACACAGTCGTCTGCAAAGGCTAGTATCTTGACAGGGGGCTGGCATGCGCAGTTATGCCCCTGAGGCGTGATTCAGCAACGCGGAGAAGTGGGTTGAAGCTGAAGTTGTACAGTAGTTGGCTGAGGAGGTCCCTTTTCTTGAGCCCTCTGTGCGGGGTGATCCTGTCAGTCAGGAAACCAGTGCCACATACCGCCATTGATGCAGATTCCGTGAGGAGCATTGTCCAGTTGATGAACCTGGGTGGGAGGTTGAAAGCATGTAAGCTCTCTTTTAGGTATGGCCAGCTAACATGGTCGTACGCCTTCTCCTGGTCAAGGAATACCAGGGCACCCATTGCTTTGGATTGGCATACATTGGCGACGGAGTGTATGTTAGACAAGATAGAGCGCCCTGGTGTAAAACCAAATTGGTTAAGGGGATAGGGCTTTGAAGGCTAGTGATCCCAATCTTGTGGCTAGAATTTTTGTAAGTAGTTTGGTGCCAGTATTTGAGAGTGCTATTGGGCACCAATTGGCCAGGTCCAGTCTGTCGCCCTTTTTGAATAGGTTAATGACATAGGAGTCCTGGCCTCCTGTGTAAGTTTTGGGGACCAACCCCTACAACTGGATATGGAGCAGCATCCCTTTAGGACCAAAAGGGGGACAAAGGCCCAAGTGGACCCCCTGTCACAGCTGAGCGACCTGGCACATGTTGTTGATGAGCGCTGGGTGACTGCTCTTCCGCCTAGAGATATTCAGACCTCTCCCCTCCCCCCTCCCCAACCCTGGTAAAATTAATAGAGGGGACCTGCCAGGAGATCATGCAGGCCAGGGGCCATGGGCGGGCCCCTGGGACCCCTCACTCACCAGGGGAAACTTACCAAAATTTTGAAGAAACAGCCAGCACAGGTATTGGAGCCCAGTCTGCAAATTCTGGGCTAACGGAGCCAGTCTGGACTGGTTGGGTCCAAGAGTCAGATTGGAACTCAATTCAGGTTTTTAAAACAGGCCACCAGTGACTCAGACCAGTTGCCCCTACCCCTGGAACAGATCTGAGGAGTTCAGATCGCGTAGACAATCAAATTGAGAGTCTGGACTGGGTTGCAGACAACCGAGCACCATGGCAACAGCCCCCTGGGACGAATCCAGAAAATCCAAACTGTATGAACTTCCTGACTCGAATGGTCAAGGCCCAGATTGGTACCATTGACCTGTTCTGGCCCCAAAAATCTGGGAAAATCAGCAAAAGTTTTTTTGATTTTTGCCAAGATTTTGGGCATCCATCCACTCCCCCACCCGCCAGCCAACCAAACCCCATCACCAATCCCCAACCACCCAATAACCTAGCATACCCACTATGCGATTTGCACAATACTTAAGGCAACTGCCCTGCCAATGGGCAGTTGTTGGTTCATTCTCTATTCTCCTCACGCTTTGCACCAAAATAAAGCCAAATACCCAAAATGCCTTGTTGCGGACTCTACCTGTTTGTTTTTCCTGTTAAAAATTCCGCCGATTGATCTGGCAAAGTGTGCCACCATCCAAATTGTTATCCTGATGATCGCCGAATGGGTCATCCAGTCACTTGACCCCACCATGCAGTGGTGGATCATATCTGCAGTAAATTGCCTCACTCTCAATGATGGAGTTGACTCTCCATCCATTTTCACGTATCCATTAAATGTGAACCCATTTGTTTGTTTTGCTGTCAGGTTTCCCAAGAGTGCTCCCCTATCAGAGCAGCTTCAGGGCGCCCCTGCCCTGATGCCCACGAGCTCAGCCCCCACACCTAGCTCATTCGCCATTGATCCCACCCACCTAAGGGGCCCAGAGTACCCTGACCAAGGGGGACTCAGCCCTAACTCTCATCATGGGTCTGTTTTCCCCTCTGACAGCACCCCTATCCGCACGGTGGGTCCTGTGCCGCCCCTCTCTGGTGCACAAACCCACCTACCCATAACCAAAGGCCAGCAACTATGCACCCTGGAGAAGTCATTGTCCTCCCCACCTCTCCCACCCTTGGGGGTTGCCCCCACAAGACTCATGGTTGCCCCCATTACAACTATCTGGTTTGCCTTGGGGGCCTTTGGTACATTTATAAACATTTGCTTTCCTCACATCTCCACTAGATCCCCCCTACTTCTAGTCGCACGGACCACTATGCCCTTGGCATTCTGGGCTCTCCACTGGGTGCTCACACACCCTGACTGGGAGCCAAGTCTAATTCTTATCAGCCATTTCCATGACATCCTGGGAGGAGACGGGTCTCCAGAAAGCACAGGTTCATAGACGCTAAAAGGAGGGAGGCGATATGTTTAAAGTATGTTTTGTAAAATTTGTAGGGTATCCCATCAGGGCCTGAGCATTTCCTATGTGGTGCACCACAGAATGTGTTCCAGAGCTCTCCTAAGTTATCAGGTTTTAGAGACTATAGTCCGGCGGTACCCTCTGTATTCCAACAGAGTGTAATTCTTTATATTTTGGGTGTCGGGTGGGTGTCAGAGTATAGTTCAGAGTACTAGCGGTGGATTCCGCCTTGACCTCCATTGGGTCAGTTACCACAGTTCCGTCAGCTTTATGGACCTGTATGCACTGAGACTGGTTGCCTCAGGAGTGGTATTGGCGGAAGAAGAATGCTGAGCAGGTCTCGCCTTCTCTTATGTGCTTACCTTTCCAAGATACTTTGATTCTGTGTTGGTATTCATAAATGAGGGCGTTGAGGCGGGCGGAAATTGACGCCCATTTGCACCCCCAGTTTGGACTGTATATAGTTTTTGGGGTGTCTAGTTCAAGGTGGTCAAGTTCCACCAGGGTGTGTCTGAATGTAGCAGTATCCACGGTGTATTTGCATGAAGTGAGATGGCAGCTCTTGTTTATTAGTTTAAATTTGAATCTTTCCTAAGATTTGATGGGATCCAATGTGAGTGGGGTAGTGAATTTTGAGTTTGAATCTTCTTGATCAACCCATTTGGAGATTTTGGGGAGTTTTATATTCTATGGGTATATCTTCCTCCAGGGCGTCAACCACATTTGAGTCCTGGTTGGTGTGAACTGCACCAAAACTAGACGATGGTCGAAGAAATTAATTTTTTTGTGGCATAGTTAGTAATGAATGAGTGACATGATTTCAGCGCAAGGATGTGGTTGATGCGGCTCATCAAGATGAGCATACCCTCGCATATGTTGAGCAGGTCATGTGGGGGAGGAGTGGAGCCCTGGGGGGAGGGTGTCATACAGGACAAGGGATGCCTTCATCATGTGGAACTTGGAGTTTCCCAGTGGGTATCCCCTGGGGTTGGGCCATCAGTCCATAGTGGGATTGTCCAACAGTTGAAATCGCCCAACATGATAGTGTCCAGCGGGAGGTTGAGCATTGGGATGGTTTGAGGAATTGTTTCTGCTCAGATGCGGTGCACGGTGTGTAGATACAGGCAATCAATAGTGTAGCCTCTTGGTTTGCGATCCTTGTACCTAGGATGTGGCCATCTAAGTACAATGAGGATTTGAGGATTTTTAATTTTTTTGTTATTATTACAGATGACCCTCCCACAGTTGATGTCCATATCGACTGGGATGGTGAGGCTCTGGCCGCCCAGGATCCCTCTTCCCCCTGTAGACAGTGGGTCTCTTGGATGGCCAAGATGTCTACATGAGATTTGCGCAGGAAGTCCAGTTTTTGGCTTGGGACGCTTGAGCCCTGGATCCTGCAATGTTTAGCATCCCTATTGAAACTGAGGTGCCCGTGACGTCTCAGGAGCGGTTGGGCGGGTCTTCTGGCACTAGTTCACCACTCATTGCCTTGGACTTGCTCCGTGTGATTGGATCAGTCCACTCTGAGGCTTCCAGCTCCTTACCTTGTGATGATTTCATGCGGATATTGTTAGAATTGGGGGTTATATTAAGCTTTTCTGCACATGATTTTAGTTGATTTAAGTTGGTGCTCTGATTGGCTTCCAATGTTTCAGGGTTTGATTTTAGTGCTCTGGGCCCTGTTGGTGCATCCATAGTGGATTTGTAATGTCCTAGTAGGTTTACTTGATTGGGATCGCGTGATGATTCTGTCAGCTTGAGAAAAATTTTCTGTATGAGTCGTCTGATCTGACTATTTATTTGAATCGCATTCTCCATGGTTGCTCTGGCTTGGGAATTATTTTCTGATTGAATGGTTTGGCCAATTTCCTCTTTGTCCATCTGGATTTGGTTTGGGTCAATGGAGGAGGTTGTGAGAGATGCGGCCTTGGCCGCTGCCTGCTTGCGGGCCTTCTGTACCTGTTTGCATATTTTGGGTGAGATTAGGTCGATGAGGACATAGTGTCCATCCTCTCCTCAGAGGAAAGCGTGGTTGGCATCGACCATTCTTCTGAAGGACTCCTCATCTTCATCCATGGTGTCATCGCAAAAGTCCGAGGCTTTAATGCCCTCTTTCACAGGCACACATGCTCCTTGTGCCCCAGTGCGGTGCAATGGTTGCAGATGGGGGGTGCGAGTTCTGGTGTGATGTGGAAGGGTTTTGACACTCCCCCATCTGGGAGGTGGAATACCGCGGTGCATGGGATTTTAGTTAAGTTCGCAGCCATGTCAGGGACTGGATCAATTACAGTGATTGCCTTTCCTGTGCACAGGTTTGGCATCAGGTGGAAATGCTGTAGTTTGAGTTGTTTTATTTCTATGTAGCTTTGGAGAATTAATTGGAGTTTGTCTTCAATTAGCTTACATAGGAGTTTGTGGTAAGCGAGTCAAAGAGAAGAACAAAATGTTTGCTTTGTTCCATATGGTGCGCGTGGTGCGCACAATTTGTTTGCCCTTGGGGAGAGCTACTTCAACACAGACTTTTGCTGTGGTGTCTGATCCTCTTTGGTCTCAAAACCCATATTGATCCAGCTGCGGTGGATGGTGTGGGTGGTAACATATACTGCATGGGGAAAGAGGGAGGCCTGTGCCTCACCTACCTTCTCCCACAGAGTTGGGGAATCAACCCCTAAGAAAAGTAAGAGCCTTTGTTCCACTTTGATAGGGGGTGTGTGTACTGAATCTCCATTTATTGGTTTTGTTTTGTACTAAATTCCACAAACCTGGGTGGTGTTTGGTTTGGGGTTTCTTACCGGCGTTGGCTCCCAGTCCCCCTCCAGGGCGTTTTTTGCCTTTGGGTGCACCGTTTTGGCCATTGCCTAATATGACTTTCGCCCAGTTTTGTTGGGTTTTTATTAAATTCGCTCATCTCAACTGTGTGATTATCAAAATCTATCTTCTCAAATTGAATCTTGGTAACTGATGTTATTGTTACGGGAAAGAAAAGTGGTTTGACATATCATTCTTCTTTTTTACCCTGGTTTGCAATTCTACATTTTCAATTGCGCTCATGGGGAGACCTTCTTCAGCGCTCATGATAGGCAATAATTATTTTACACCCTTCTAAGTTAAGGTGTGGTTGATTGGATAGATTAATTGGTCATTTTTGACCAAGAAACTGCACTGTTTTTGAGGCTTATTCTCCTTATCCTTGAACAACAGGGTAGTTAGTAGCTCAGAATGCTAACCATGCTTGTAGTAGTCAATCTTCGCCCCAAACTTCAGAAAAACTTTGTCACAATCAGGAAATTAAAGTGGATGTTGTCCAACACTACTAAAGTTGCCTTCAAGACCATGAACCAAATTGTAAAGGTAAGGCAGAATAAGCTTTTAAGCACAGGTGGTATTAAGCCCTACAGTATAAGTATTTCACATAGTAGTCAATGTCAGGCATAAACTTGAGCTTCCTTATAATTATTAAAGGAGAAAATATTCCCTGGATCCCCTGATATCCAGTATTACGAGTACATTCACCTTGCTGGATGATAACCTCCATCATTGTTATGCTCTTGTAAAGGAGTTTCCAGTGGCCAGGACTTATGTGGCAGAGTCTTCAAGCTCTCTAAAGTAACAGCGTTTGTATATGCCTTGGTAGTGTCTTCACCATCTGGTACCAGATTCTTGAAGGTAGACACAAACAACTGCTCTCAATCTCCAACAGAATTGATCACTTAGATAGGCTTATTTACTTGGGCCAAATAGGTATCATTCGATACAGATACATCAGCGCCATGAACTCTCAATATAGATGGTACAGCCACTGTTCTGGGAGCCCCTAATACATGGTAACCCGCACTAACAATGTCTTCATCTTCATGGTTTTCCTTTTTCCCAATGTGGAGATCCACCCAATTTATGGTATTAGGTGTATCCTCTTTAGGGTTTTGCTCCTTATTTTCAGCCGTAACTGATGGACAGGATCAAGTGAAGTACCCATGTTGGTGACACTTATGGCATAAAATTTATTAACGTGGCAAGCGTTTAGGCGATCTGTTTCTCTTCATCATGTGCTTCTAAACCTTATCATTGGCGACATAAACGGCCTTACTGACCCATGGAGGGGGTATTGTGGGTGCCATTGACTTAGAATCAGATCTGTACATTCTTTGTACATCAAGTAGTGCCTTTTGAGTGCTTTTAGGGACAAGTCACTCTTGACTGCAAAAGTCATGTGCATCTTCAGATTAGGATACATCTGCGGGAGCTTAATAAAGAGGATTTGGTGGTGGATAAATTCATTGTTCCTGTTGTCTATAACTTATGAGCCTTAAGGTAGAAACGAGAAGCATAGCTAATAATCAGCTCATTTTCCCATCTTAATAACAAAAATTCTTGTAATATATTCTGGACATACTTTCCACTACCAAACTCAGAGAATAAGATGCTCCTAACTTCAATTCAAGATAATCGAGGTTTCAAGCTCATGCTGAGGATCTCCTGAGCCTCACAGCTCATGCTTCCTTGTATGTGGTGAGCTTTCTGGAGATCACTAGTGCCATCCATGCTATCTTAATACATATGGAGGAAACCAGCAATTTTCCTCTTCAGGTATGAACATGGTATTGGTATATTGTATAAAGTTTGGATGCTCCTCAACAGGATCAGCGTTCAACATAGTTGGCTGATTGCAAGATCTTATTGTTGTTGTGCACATCTTTGAGAAATCCATGCAGGTGGCTCAATCAAATAAAAGGTTGAGTAGATTTAGGCTCTGGTGAATTGAGCATGTGTGCCTTCAGATCATCAATAATCTTGTCCTTTTCAACCAGCACGTTTTCTTGATGCTCCAAGCACTCTCCATACTCATTAAGAGTGGTAATGGTTTTGACATTCTCTTTCTCAAGGTATACAATTATCTCTCGTGGTTCTTGAGAGTAAGTTCCATTTTAATAATTGGTGAGGGTCCTCTCACTATAGGTAATGAGGCAACTCTAGCTCTTTCAGAGGTCTCCTTGACATGAAAAAGATCATTTTGTAAAGCGTGCACTTCAAATTCCAAGTATGGATTCTAGTGCAAAAAGTATCCTCCTCCCTCACCAGTAGTTCAAATGAATTCTCTCTTCTCTCTCCATGATACACCTCTATATCTACATCTTCATCAGTTTGCTTAGAGGAACTATCATGATCATCGCCATGGCCTGATAGTGCCACCTCTGTTTTGAGCACCAAATTGCGCATGCTAACCACAGCTCACTTAATTTTAGAGGCTGACTTGCTGCTCAGGTGATCTACTCCACGCAGATTAGGCACCAGACAACCTTTATTAATATTAAAAACAGTTCTTACTAAGCAAACCCACCTCAGATGTTACCCCTTGGTGCATTGATTGTTTAGTTTACTTATTTTGCATCTTAGCTAATATCTAGACATTATTTGACATTCTTGACATACATTGGCCTTCATGACTCAACAGGAACCTTTTTCAATCTCTTCCTTGGTGTTATAAGAACCATTGTATTCTTGTCAAAGTGTCTTAATAACAGGTTAATACAAGACTGGCTACTGGAGATTACTTCAGATTGTTTAATCCATACTAAATACTGGCGACACTAACTTGATAAAAGACAAGTCAAAGCAAAAATGATAAACTTAAGATTCTTCAGAAAGGTTTTAATAGAATATACAGTGAAGTCTTATATACTTCAGGGTGAAATTCAAGATGTAAATTAATGTGCTATTGTAAAATTTAGGGAAATTTCTGGGTTTGATGGGATTTCAAGATCCACGAGTCAGGCAACATCTGACTGCTGCTTTAGCCTCTTCACTCATTTGAGTTATTTTTAGTATGCATGAGCTCCTTCTCGTGATAGTTACTCCTGAACTGGGATGTTCAGGGGCCTTTGTGCTAGATCCCAGCTTTCCTTGAAAGTGGCAAATGAGATTTATATTGGCCTGCCAGTCATGGTGCGTGAGCACCCAGAAGGTCATCCACAATGTCAAAGGCACTGCATCTCAGATGGTTTAAAGGTGGGACACAAGGTGGGAGAACCATAAAAAGTGACTTGAGATGGTGTTAAGAAGCAAACCAGCACATAGCTTAATTGTATCCACTATGGAGCCAGAAGTTTTGGGTGCAGAAAGCTTATACGCTACATCAATGGAGCTGGGTTCCTCCGCAAGGTTGTTGGTGAGAGTTCAGGTGGCGAGATTGCAACTTTCAACCAAAGGGGAGGTAAAGTCTCCAACAAAAGTGACAGATCCTGATGCCGAATAGTTTTGGTATAAAGAAATTGTCCAAGGACGCCCTGCATATGGTATGCCCAGTCCATGATGGTAGGAAACATTGTTGCTATGATGGCCTCAAGGGCCCAGCCATTGCGCAACCCAAAAATCATCTTTGGGGCTGAGTTTCGCGGTGGATAAAAGGCTAAATTTCCAGCAAGCAAATTTATTAAGTAAAAGGGTTTTTTATTAAAAATTAAGGAAAAGAAATGGACAACGATCATACCTGTCATAATTACTGCTTAGATACCCAATCACTTTAGAGAAAAAGGTGGCATGAATGGGAATGAGGAACTCATTTTTTTACCAAGAGCAGTGGAACTCAAGTGCAAATTTGTTCAAACTGATGTGGACATGTTAGAAGAGGACTGTCAGTGTCAATTTGGCCTCTGATGCCTGAATAGAATTTTTATTGTAATTCGCACCTGCTTGAGTGGTGGAATATAGATCGCGGGTTTGCAGGGACACCAGGTCAAATCCACATAGGGAAGGCCCTAATTGGTTGGAAACAGTCTCAAAACATCCAACCCAACTGCACCCAGTTCTTTAGTTCATATAAAATTTTTAATTTTTGGTGTAACTAGGCCTTGCCACAAAAGGAGAGGTTCATTTTGCTTTTTTGACCTGGCAGAATTCAAACCCAATGTTGGGGAGGGACTTGATTTATTCTTCCCATGTCAATCCTTTTCTGCTGTGACTTTGTCGCAAACTACTTGATGCACTGCATCAATTCATTAGTTGTCTGAATGGGAATGGGCAGGGGAACCTTCAGGGGTAGGGCGTAACCCACCGCTCATCTACCACATGGGCGAGATCACCCTGTGTGACAAGGGAATGGCCGCCCTCTTTTGACCTCTTTTTGTGGGAAATTAAAACACCTCCTGGTCCAAGTGCAGGGGGCGCTCCTCCAGACTTACATTATCCTTTTCTTTTCCAAGAGGGGGAGCACTACCACTGGGAAACTGGGTAAGGGTGACGTTCTTATGGGCTTTTGGTAGCTTGATTGTTATCAGAGTTGCAATCTTTGGAGGGGGCAGGGAGCTTCAGGGTGATCAGCGTGGAACAAATTAACTAACACAGAACAGTTTTTTAGTTCTGAGAACCAACATAGCTATTCTCGTAAGTGGGTTGTTTTTCCCAAGTGACCAAGTATTGAACTAGTTGCCGCAATAAACAGGAAGTCAAAAAGCATCAACCTTACCCTCTTCTGACCCCCAATTATAGTTGATTTGTATTCTGGCAGAATTGGCCATATAACAGGGACAATTGCAATACATGGAATATGGGTTGTTGCTCGCAATGATCCAGAAACTTAAGGGAAGACACCATTCCCCAAGTCCTCATCTACCAAATGAGACCTTGAACATTTGCTCGCAAATTTGTGAGAAGGCACCTGCATATGCAGGTGACATGTGTCCAACATAATATGTGACCCCTATTTATATTGTGCACCGGAAGATGCTTCCAGTCTTCAAGCCGCTTATAGTCACTAATACCCTTGGTTAGGTGTTCATGAACCAAGGCTGGGGGGCGCATATTGCTGTGCATGGTCAGCTTCAGCCATCACCTCCGGATGAAGGCACAGACCTATTTAAATCAAAGGGGTTAAAATCTAAATTAGCATTATAGAGGGAGAAGCCTGTAGACACGTAGGTTCAATTGTTATATTCAAATTGGGCGAGCAGATCATCCAGACAAGTATCCTAAGCGGCTGTGGCATAAAACCAGAGATATTGTCTCAGAAATTTGATTTACTCGCTTAGTTTGGCCATCTGACTGAGGATGGTACATAGTCAAATAACAAGACTAATCTTCAAAATTGCCATAAGTTTGTTCTAGAATTGTGCCATAAATTAAGTGCCGGAGTCACTGATGATTTTTTGTGGCAATAAAAGCATGGAGAACACATGTCTCATAAACATTCTGGCTGTCTCTTGGGAGGTGATGGACGAGAAACAGGGTATGAAGAGGGCGAATTTTGTGAAGCAGTCTACAACTACCATAATGCCCGTAAACCCATTGGAGCTTGGCAGCTTGACAATGAAGTCTACAGACATGGAAGTCCACAGTCCCTCCACCTGCTTCAGGGGGTGGAGGAGACTGTTCTTGCCTGATCTATCTGACTTGGATCATGTGCATTTCACACAATTTGCAATCCATGCTGGAATATCCTTTGATAGGACTATCCTATCGTAGGTCCACTTGATCAGGTCAAGATACTTCTTATTACCCAGACACCCCTCTGCAGGGGGTCATGGTGCAACTAGATAAATTCATCGTGGAGGAGGGGTAGCACCCACAAGCACGACCTAAATTTAATAAGCCCCTCAATTATGGAATAGAGCGAGTGCTTGTGTGTTAAGAGTGCTAACTTCTCAAACAAGCTCCAACCCTTCTGAACAAGCTGTTTGAGCCACTAGGACCCTCAAACCCAGAAGCGCATCCAAACCCAAATCTGTCAAAAATTGCAGGAGGAGAAATAGATAATCTTTTAGACTGTTAGTATTACTGTGATAAGGTCTCTTTCATTCTCAATGCCAGGCAGAATGCTGGGTTATGACTCAGAAAGCTGGGTGCAGATTCAACAATCCTTTCACAAACTTATACTTGAAGTTAAAGCTGCATAAGTCACAGCATGTCTGAGCTTGTTAGTGCACTAACTTCTGTGGCTTGCAAAAGTACAGGCGTTGGGATTTTTCCCACCTTCACAGCCGTCTAGATTACTATGGATCACTAGAGGATGATTCCCTATCGTGAGTGAATTAGATATTAGTTGACCCCAATTTTGGGTTAATGCTGTTTGGGGGTTTTAGGCAATTCTCCTGGTTCAGGTCTGTTGAGGCTTGATCCAGGTGAACAGTTATGATCTTGTCGGGCAGAGTTTCCAACAAAATGGGGCCATCTGATATTTAATCAATAATTAGCTATCAAGTGTATTGATTTAGATTGTTTGGGTTTCATCATCAACTGATTGGGAATTTAAGGAGCAAGTTGCGAGGCAGGTGATTCTACCTGCAAATTGAAAATTGATCAGTTGGTTCACAAAACGACATAATGGGTAACAAGTCACATTACTTAAGCAGGTCGCTCACCAAATATGAATGTTTAACTAAGATTGAGTAGAAAACGTTAGGGACACCTTTTACAGACTCTTTCCATTTTAGTTCTCAAGCATATCTGACGATGGAATCCTAATTAGGATGGGGAAGACCATCTCTGATGAGACGATGAAGGGAAACCAATGGCAACATCTATTGTTATATAGCTGAGGTGCCAACTGAGGGTTGGGCGCTAATTCCCTCTATAATTCCCCTGAGTTTTCACTTAAAAACAGTAATTAGCAGAATTCATTAATAGTTCTATTCATCTTCAAGGAAATTATTACGGTGTGCTTCATTTAGGACTCTTTAATAGAATAAATATTAAGGGTTGAGGATCCTGAGGAGAGAAGCTGAGCTGAGAGGGAATTTTTGCTGACTTCATGTCAATAGAGGAAAGGTCATAAACTAGGATCTGAGTATGGATCAAGTTAGACGAATAAGGAAATAAATCCTTTCTGAGGACATCTAGAGTATTTCAAGGAGGAATACCAGTCAAGCGTTATACCAGAAACTAGTGATCTGTTCAACTACAGATAATAGTCTTCATACTATTAGCAATCATATTATATCATCAGACATGTGAAGAGTGCACAAACCAAACCTGTGCAGTTATCAATTAAGGGTTTATATTAATGAACGAGCAGCGAAGCCCCGTATTTTTAACAATTGGTGCTCACTAAGGGGGGTAATAGTTAAATAGATTCTTAACAATTGGTGCTTACTACAGGGGTTGTAGTTGAGTAAGATGCTAGTAAAAGGTGTTATATAAGGATGAGTTAAGAAAACTCTGGATGGAGTTGGCAACTGCCGACAAGAACGCCTTATATTCTGTGGATCATCAAGAATTTGCTTCTTTGGAGGAGATAGTTATCAAGAATTAGGAAGGAGTCAAATATTTCTATAGTTTCAGCAATGAATTACTAGAAAAAATAACGTCATTAAAGAAAAAGGAAGGATATTTGGTTTGAGAAACTTTATTATCTAAAGCGGAATGTAAAGCAGATCACTTTTGATTACTTGCATTTAGCGCAGATATAGAGCAGCTGATTAAACAATTAAAAAGCTGAAGACTCATAAGTGTTAATGTGAGCCCTATGAGGAGACTGACACCAAATAAAGGACTCTAAGAACTCCAGTGGGGAAGGTGACTATTTCATAAAATATGCTGACTGCATTCACAGTTATTTTAGAGATGACTCCTTAAATTAATCCTCAAGTTAGTTGAGTAGCTAACAAAGAGTAGTAGCTATAGAAACTTAGGAGGAGTTTAGAGTGATGCCAAAATTACCTACTTTCCATCAGGATAACGCCCCTGTATTTTTTAGATTATTCAATATGACAATTTTAGGTATGGCAATTGTCATAAGGCTTTGACAGTGATGAACTGCTTATAGACTTTATCGTCAGAACCTAGTGTTATCCCATCTAGAGGGCGATAGCTTGTCATACTCAGAGGCCAAGGACATTATGAAAGAATTTGGAAGTCCCACGTGCATGTTAAAGCACAAACAAGAATTCATGGGAATCCAATCCCAGAAGGATGAATCCTTAGCGAGTTTCACCAATCATTTCTACCAAAAAATGCAGATTTTAATCAGAGCAAAAGTATTGGATGATTTTAATGCATGGGTCAAATTGCAAGTGGCCCTTCAGCCCTATTGTGATTTACATATATATGTCTTCCATGTTTGCTACTGAGATTGCCACTTCTCAGATGGTAGATCATTTGAAAATATTAGGAGCTACATTCAATGATCGGAATAAAAGTTTCAAACCAAATACAGTATGAAATTCAAAATTCATTAAGGGAACCAAGGGCGCTAAGGAGTCCAATAATCAAACCGTGCTGGGAAATAAGCCTAGAGTTTAACCAGATTAATAAGAAAGAAAAATATTGTTACCAGTGTGGAGTAAGAGGAAAACTCGCTTTTCACTGCAAGAAGTCTAAAGAACAGATTAATGTGGTCCAAGCAAAAGGGTCCTAACCTGCACAGGAGTCAGGAAAAGGGCCTGCAGCTTAAACGGGGAACAGTATAGAGCTGCAGAAAAACCCGTTCCCCCAATAATTATGCATATAGATTGACTTTAGTGATCTTATGTCATTGATGACGCGCAGGATCAGCTAGATCAAGTGGTCAATTTGGATTTGAACGCAGTAACCAGATCTGGTGCAAAGGGGATTGACCTCAAAATACTAAAGAAGTTGCTCACTTGTATGCACGTCAACTGGTGGACAAGATTCGAGCTGCTGAGAATCTGGAAAAATTGACCAAGGTCAAATTAGATGAGGCAAACCTGTCTATACCACTTATCTCAATCAAGAAATCATTTCCTATTCTATTGGTGCAGATAATTCACAAACTCAAGTTGGCAAATACTACTGCTATACACTCATAAATAAAATTTTACAATACCTCAAGTGTAGAAATATAGATATATTGGTTAATTGAGTATGAATGCGGGAAATATTTGATAGTGGAACGCCTATCAATATTGTCTCAACCCAAGATGGTGAAGAAAATGAGGATCTCTCCCAATTTAGAACACAAGAAAGAATATGGGGCAGCCAGGACAAACATCACCATCTCCTGTGGAGCGTATAGCACTCTACCAACCCAATTTGTATTCTTAGTGATATGTGACCCTGCCATAGTTTTGGCAAACCAAAAAAACAATATTCTGATTGGGATGAAGTTTCTACGGAAGTCTGGAATTAAAAGTAACTTTGAAAATGATACATTGACCATATTGGGTCAGATGTTAAATTGGTTTGTCAGAAAGATAAGGAAGATCGTCTGACTAGGTGAATTATCTTCACCAATCTGATCTACAATGATGGCATTGTCCTAATTTTGTTACCAATTAGTTGGTTGAGAGTGATGAGAAATGCCGACAGAAATCCTGGAAAATTGGGGAATTCCATTGAGAATAAAGAATATGAGAACCATACCACCAGGATTGCAGATCATAGTTGTTGAGCATTCAACTATTATGACCAAAATTGCTCAAGATTGAGATTCAATATTTTGGTTAAATGAGATTGTGAATTCCCCGTGGGAGATATCTGATTCTCAAATAGACCGACAATCAACCCTTCAGAGTTATCAACTTCCTCTGAATGATGATGCTAAGCTATCAGATGGGGCAAAACATTATACAAGAAGGTCATCCTCATCTAATAAGAATCTTATCAGATTTGACCATCACAAGTATGGCATTAATAATCAGCAATATTGGTCATCTAATAGGAATGATCTTACCTCATGTGCAGCCCAAAAATCCTCACAAAGAACTACTAAATCTACTCCTATAAATATTCCTCATTTCTAACGAATAAAGTACCTCCATTTTTGTCTCATGTAGCTTAGTTTTGGACTATTCATACAGGATTCTGTATTTCCAATTGGAATCAATTATAGCAACAGAAGTGATAACTTCGTTGCACTTGTGTCTATCTTCGCTAGAATCACTGATCTAATAATTTTGTAGCCTTCATAGCACCTGCTTATTGTAATTTCTACCAAAATTAAAATACTGGTGCTCCCTGCCAGGTCTTCTTCTGAGGCTACCTGGTGAAAACATACTTTCATGACTATGAATATATCTAGCAAAGAAAGCCCCTCTTCTGAGGAATCAATGAGTATCACCATATGGGTACACTCCAACAGGTAAGAGATGCCTTCTGCTAATACCAATAATCTGCAATTTCGAGCTTCTTTGTACTTGGTCATTGAGGGCCCAGAACAAAAACAATTATCAAATTAAAGCTTCAGATGTAGAATAAACGGTCATAGGCTTGATGAGGGGCTTTCCAGCCTGGTGCCCATCTTAATTGAGACCGAGCATCTAAAGTCTCTGAAAAATTTGATGAACTTATATAAAAGAGCAGTGTTACAACATACCAAAGTTGGTTGGCTAGAACTGAGCAGTACCTCCGGCATTACGTACAGCCCACTATTCATCACATACTCCAGATTTTTGGAGTGCATCATATTGAGGTCAAACGCCAGTTGACCCTGGTGCAACAATTTCATTCCAAGTTATCCTCATTCAATGATATGGCTTCTAACTTTGGTCAGGATAAAAAGGAAGTCATACTCGAAAATAGAAGGGAAATCAACAATCTACATAATTATTTGAGAATTGATAATGGATTTGTGGGGTACATCGGCCAAGAAGTATATCAACAGTTTAGTGATGTCGCTAACCCTATTCACCACTGAATCAATACACTTGAGGATGATATTACAAGACAACTGGGACAATTGCGGACCCAACATGAGGAGTGCTTTGTTGAGCTTGACGTGCTACTTCAACAATTGGTCTGAATTGTGGATACTATCAGAGAAGGTGGACCCGGCCCTGTTGGCCCTCCTGGACCTCTGGGACCACCTTGTTCTTTTTCAATAAACCCTGGGACCTCCTGGTGAACGAGGTCCTCAAGGCCCTGCAGGTCAACAAGGCCCACTGGGCCTGCAGGTTGGGATGGGTCGCAAGGACGGACCCCTGGACCTTCTTGTACCCTGTCTCCTTGCTTACAATACACAATTCAGAACCTTCAGGTTTACTAGTATCAAGGGTACAGGCTTTAGAAACCAAAATCTGAGCCATAGCTCAAAGGTGTTTAATATCTTAGAAGGTCTTCTGACTGACCCAGTTGACTCCATAACCAACTTATTGAATGGCGTGGATAATGCTTATCTATGCGATGCTAACCAAACTACACAAGAAACCCAGATTGCAAGGTTAAATGCTTCCATTGAATGGTTAACTGATAAATGAGGAGTACTTGAGAACAAGCAGAATGAGATGACCACTGTGATTTCTATTTTAAATAAAGCGCCTGCAAATGACTATCTTGCTTAATGGTTTTACGATTTACAATAAGACCTCAATCATTTAAGGCAACAAGTAGAACAAATTCACACTCAAGATCATATCACAGAGTCCAAAACCTCCGAAGCTGATCTGGTCATGGTATCAGGTGTACATATCTTGATTAATGAACACACCACATTCAAACCTACCTTTAAGGATAAGTTTGGCCAGGTGAAAGTAGTATCCATTCGTTCCTATTTGTCTATGAGCGTGTAATGGGTGGGGCGACGAATCAGAAGAAAGTATGACATATCACCTCTTGTCTAAGCTAGTTCTGCTTAAGAAATTATGGTTCCTTACCTTAAGGTTTGCAATATGGGGCTCAAGTGAAGAATGCCCTTGTTAAGGAATTTTGGAGTGATCAAATCCTGTCTAATCAGAAGCAAGCTTTTATGAGTATTCAAATTAAGCGAGGAGAGTCAATCCAAGATCTCACTAAGAGATTTTAGCATGAGGCCCAGACTCTTGCTACTTGCAATCAGATTACTATATATAATGCCATATCAGCTGTAATGAGTGTGTCTTCTTGTCGCACTCTGTTGCTATTAAATTTAAAATCACTTAAAAGAAATTTCAGATCTATTCTTAACATCAAAGAAGCGCTCATGAAGATTCTTAATGGTGTGGTACACCCAAACTCCATTAATAACCCTCATTCTTATATCCATGCAATGCCGCCTAGGCCCAAGCCTAAACTGAAGAAGGAGCCTTGCACTTATTGTGGTCTTGTGGGTCCTGTGGAATCTCAATGTTGGAAAAAATAAGCGGAAGAGTAAAAAAGGAGTCAGAATAGGGCATGAGTAACCCTGTGCTGACCTACCTCCAGTGCCTCAATCAAAATCTTTTAACACTTCTAAAGACTGTTACGTGATATCCGCTCCTGGTGAACTTGATATCCCTGATAAATTAGCAAACGAAGATTCTATTTTTTTCTTGTGCTTCTGTTTAGTCTTCTAATTCAATTCAATTGTTTAGTCCCTCGGTATTCTCAATCTCAAACTTTGGCATTGATGTGACCTGGGTGGAAGTCATTGTGTATAAGGTGAAAGTTAAGGCTATCATTGATATGAGATCACCCATTAATTTGATCTCATCCAAATTTATGAAAAAAATCAAAGTGGCGCTGGACTTAAACAATTCTCAAGATTATGGAACTGCTGGCACTTCATAAACTAAATCTATAGGAGCTTATTCTTCCCTTCCAATACGCTTTGGAAAGTTGGTTTTTTCAGCCCCTACTGTAGCGTTGGACAACAATTGCTATGACTTGCTCTTGGGAACCAAATTTCTCATTTATTTTGATGCAATAATTAGCCTCAAGGAAAATTACCTTTAATTAATTGGGTACCAAGTACCTTTAATTTTACAAGATGTTCCCAATAGCAAAGGCAAACTCAAATGACATGTTTGCTTATTGGAATACCCCACTTCTATCTATCGTCCTGAGTACCAATTCTTGGGACTAAGGACTATACTTCTGCCTCCACCAGATTGTGCCTCTGTAGGAATGCCTTTATTTTCTAACAATCCAATTACCATTTCTATAAAATCTCAAGTCGAAATTTATATGGGAGTAAAAGTATTTGTACCCACTGATCATGTGTTAGAGATTTTTTGTAACAAAAATTCCTCTCATTTGGAGGCTTTACCCTGCCCTAGTATCCTTGATCACACTTACAAGGGGACTGTTTTAGTCTTACTAGCTAATCTCACTTCTTGACCCATGCAACTGAATCGAAATATCCCCATCGCCTATGTGTGGCCTACTCCTGTTAGTAAATTTTTTTTATTTTAGGATGTGGGGATTTACGTGATTTTGTGTTGGAAGATCCCCCTACAAATGATAGAATTAATGTCGAATTTGAGGATTCACTTACTCTAAAACAACAGCATTAAACTGAGGCTCTGATTGAAGAGTATGTGGATATATTTGACAAATGTCCTGGAGATTTTGGGCTAATGAAAGATGTGCAGCATCAGGTTAAAATTGGGGATACTTCACCTATTTGAGCTCAGCCCTATCACAAATCTAAAGTCGAGGAGGCTCAGGTCTCAGTGGAATTGAAACAACTCCTCAGTGCGATGCTACTTACGCCTTCTAAGGGTTCATGGGCTTCTCCTCTACTACTCATCCGGAAAAGGATAGGGGTCATTGAGTGGTTATGAACTATTGTCAGCTTAATGCTGTAATCCAAAAGGATTCTTAACCTTTACCGTGCATTGATGATTCATTGAGATTATTGTCCAGGTCACAATTTCTTCTCAGTTATGGACCTTACAAGTGGCTATTGGAAAATTGACCTGGCTCCAGAAGACCGTCAAAAATGCGCCTTAATCTCTAGTGAGAGGTTATTTGAGACCACTCATATGCTGCAGGGGCTTTGTAGTGCCCCTCCTACTTTTCAATGAGCCATTGATGGCTTGTTTGGGATATTGAAACTTTCTTTTCTTTTGGTATACTCAGATGATGTTACTGTTTTCTCTAGCACTTTAACGAGAATTTAGCTCATTTAGAAGAAAGTATTTGGTCAGATGCATCGCACTTCGCTTAAGCTAAAACCATCCAAGTATGCTTTAACAAGACTGAGATGGAATTCTTATGTCATAAAGTTAATTGAGATGGGATTTTACCCTTATATAATAAGATAAAAGCTATTTTGGACATGTCTGTTCCTAAAAGCTTACGTGATATCCAAGTGTTTCTAGGGATGGTTGGTTATTACCGCCAATTCATCCCCCATTTTGCTGAGATTGTGGTGCCTTTAGTTTACTTATTGTACAAGGAAGTCCCTTATGTATGGGAAAAGTCGCAGCAGCAAGTTTTTGTTCTTTTGCACCAAGCCTTAGTTAGTGCACAAATTTTATTCCATCCTGATTTTTCCAAACTTTTTATCTTATTTACTGATGCCAGTGATATTGTTATTGGGACCATTATGGCCAACATGATACTAACCTGGTTGATCACCCCATCGCACACAATAGTAAACCCTGTCTAAGGCAGAACGCAATTATAGCATTAATGAGAGAGAATGCCTTACAGTCTTATCCACCATCAAGAATTTCCGCCCTTACCTCTATGGCAAACATTTCACTATCACCACTGATTACGCTTCCTTGAGGTGGTTGCAACAAATGAATGATCCTGATGGGCGCTTAGCTAGATGGGCGTTAAAGCTCCAGAATTATAACTTTACAATTCTTCATTGCGCTGAAGCTATACACCAAAACGCTGATGGACTTGCTAGATTGACTATACTAACGTTATTCTCTGCTGAGGAGGATCGCATCTATGACCTGATTGGTAGATCTAAGCTCGGTATAATGAATCTAAGGATGTTATAGCAAAGCTACAATTTTTAACAGAGGATACTCAGGTTAAAACAGGTTCCTTATACAAGATGTTGGGATATAAATGGTTGCCTTTTATTCAGCCCCTGCAAGGACTGATACCATTATGGAGGCTCAGCAAACTGTAGGGCTTGGAGCTGTCGCTAAGACCTTACAGTGGTTGTAAAATCATTGTTACTGGGATAACATGCTGGAATCTGTACACAATGTGTTGGAGAATTGTCTCACTGCCAACAACGTGGTGGGAATCCGATGTACCAACACATTTTTGTGGGACCTTCAGAACCTTTTCTACTACGAGTATCAATGTGGTGGGCCCTCTCCCTACTGCCACTTATGGACATCAATATATTATATTAGATATCGACCATTTTACCAAATGGATTGAAGCTATCTCAGTTTCCATGGTCTCCGCTAATGCTACTGCGTCCTTCCTTTTTAAGCAAGTTTTCACCAGGCATGGTAGCCCAAAAGTTCTGTTACCAGACAGTGAGACCAACTTCATTTCTCAGGTGGTATCTGAGCAAACTAAATTAAAGGGTACCTATCAGTCATTTACGTCCCCTTATATTACTTCTACTAATGATTCAGTCAAACGAGCAAATGGTACCCTTATAGCCATTCAATGAAAGATTGCCTAATGATCCTAGTAGATGGAATCTCTATTTTCTTACTGCGATGTTAGCTTATAGGGTTAGATACTATCGTATAATTTGAATGTCTCCTTTTAAGGCATTGTATGGTTGGGATCCTATTCTACCCTCAATTGTACAACCAATACTTGAGGAGGCTACCCCGCAAACTACTGATTTAGCTGTAATGAGACTGCTGATTAAAGCATCTGAGTACAAGCTTTAGCTTTGAGTCCCCTTGCTGCTACCACCTTAAAGGAGGGAACAAGAACCAACGCTAGTAGATCTATGCTACCTGAATATCAATTTGGGGATCTTGTCCTCTATATCATCATAAACCGGGAGGAAGGATTCACAAACTTGACACCTTCTGGGCTGGTCCTTACTATATTATTTATCATTTGGGTATTGAATAATCAATTGCAGCTATTGATATTGGTACTGTTATCAAAAATTGCATAGTAAATTTATTCACAAGTATGTGCCCCCCAGGGAAGACCTTAAGGGGAGCATTGTTGGGGATTCAACTAAAATAACCAAAGTTACTCAAGATTGAGGTTCAATATTTTGTTTGATGAGATTGTAAAATCCCCATTGGAGATATCCAATTCTCTGATAGACCGACGATCAACCCTTCAGAGTTATCAACCTCCTCTGAAGGATGATGTTAAGCTATCTGATGGGGCAAAATATCATACAAGCAGGTCGGTCTCATATTAATAAGAATTGTATCAGATCTGACCATCACAAGTATGGCATTAATAATCAGAAATAGTGGTCATCTATTAGGAAAGATCCTAACTCATGTGCAGCCTAAAAATCCTCTTGAAGAACTACTAAATCTACTCCTATAAAAATCCCTCATTTCTAACGGATAAATACCTCCATTTTTGTCTTGTGTAGCTTAATTTTGGTCTATCTATAAAAGATTCTGTATTTCCGATTGAAACCAATTATAGCAACAGAACTAATTACTTCGTTGCACTTGTGTCTATCTTCGCTAGAATCACTGATCTAATAATTTCGTAGCCTTTGTAGTGCCTGCTTATCATAATTTCTACCAAAATTCCTTAATAGTCTACTTGGGGTTGACATTAGAGAAACCTGAGCTGCTGTATGGAGAAGTCAGAAGCCTTTGGAAAAAGTCCAATGTAGAGCCTTGGGTGGCTCCTGGAATAATTGTCAGGCCATGGAGAAATTTGAGTTCTGGCAAATTTAAGTGAAAAACTGATAAATATTGAGAAGGAACAGATCATCATGTTTGTTTATCTAATTCCAACAGCTGAATTGAACGAATTTGACAATTTTGGGACCCTCAATGAAATGAGTTTATTGATGGGGGTGACCAAAAACGGTAATCTATTAGTCAAGAAAGAGCAACACAAAGATCTAATGGACAGAAAGCATGAGGAGGTGCTCATATTATCTGACAAGTATTGAGAAGTATTCCTAAGACAATCACAATTTGGGATGCACAAGAAATTTAATTTACAAAGTCAACAACGGGGAAATTTGCCAATAAAGAATGAGACTAATTAGACAGTCAAAGGAAGCTGAAGAGGTAGTATAGGATGAATTCAGTTAACTAGTGAAGCATGGGCTTCTATTTCCATTGTTGAGTCCATGGGAAAGCCCTACCCTAATTGTGAAGTAGAAAGGCGGCCCTATCATGTGGTAATCGATTATTGGAAGATGAATAAGATTATGAATGAGGACTCATATCCATTACCACAAAGTGACAATGCACTATATCGATTGAGAGAATTGAAGTATTTCTACACAATGGATCTTATAACTGTATATTTGAAAATCAAACTGCCAATGGAAGAACAGAAAAAAGAGCGATAATCACTATACAGGGGCTGTATTAACTGATGTGATGCCCCAAGGTCTATGCAATGTGCCTTTCATGTTCCAGAGGACCATGGATGCCATTTTAGTTGACCTGAAGCTGTCATGCGTTCTGGTGTACTTAGACGATATAATTGTTCAGTAGGACATTTACTGACCGTTTACACCACTTGAGGAAGTATTAAAGCGAAAATCAGTGGCTATCCTGAAGATCAAGGTGAGGAAGTGCCACATCTTCAAGAAAGAGTTGGAATATCTGAAATTTAAAATCACCTCTAGTGGACTGAAGCCGAAAGCCAGGAAATTTGAAGCCATAGAACGAATGGCTGTACCAAAGAGTGTCCAAGAGATCCAAGTCTTTCTTGGAATGGTCAGATATTATTAAAGATTCTTTTGGTATTTTACAAGATCACAATCCCTTCTTCCATGTACTTAAGGATCTGAAAAAAGGATTTATCTAGAGTGAATAGGCCCAGAGATCTTTCAATAAATTATTCTAGTATTTAATAGTTTCTCTGATTTTGAAATATCCAAATTTTGATTTATAATTTAGAATACAGACCAATGCTTTATTAAAGGTGATTGGCGTCATCCTGAGCCAAGTGGATGAACTCATGGACAAACATCTAGTAGCATATGTGAGCTGGAAACTCTCAGCAGCTAAGAGGAATTACATTGTGACTAAGCGTCAATGCCTTGCAGTAAGGTACTCCTGTAAACAGTTTATAATGTATATCATGAAGCGCACTTCAAAGTGGTGACAGACTACTCCTCGTTGCGTTGGCTACACAAACTAAGAGAACTGGAAGGATGACTGGCCCAATGTACATTAAAGCTACAGGCTTACAATTATGAGATAGTCCACCGAACTAAGCTTATCATCAGAATGTGGATGGTTATCTAGTTTACTAATGTTCCAACTGGTATACCAGCAAGAAGATGATCTATTCCAGAGAATGGTCAAAGGTGAAATCTTGAATTAGCCCTGAAAAATCTAAGGTTCACTTCAAAGAGTGATAGAAAACACTGAGACCATGAATGGACAAGTTTTTAATGTAATTAATGGGAAAAATTACTACAACTAAAAGCTATCATAATGAGCGGCTATTTTTCAAGCTGTTCATAAGGTTGTTGGGCATGGAGGCCTGAGGAAGATGACCAATCACATTTGCCAGTATCATTACTGAGAGTCCATCAACTATGATGTAGCAGACTATCTGGCTTGTTGTGTGGAGTTCCAGTTGCACAAGCCTCACAAGGACATGACCGTGGCCAACTGGTCCGCCCTGTATTTTCTTGGCATATGGTGTCCATTGATGAGATGGACCATCAACCATGAGTATTGGGGGAGTCAAATACATCATAGTTGCAATTGACCATCTGATGAGATGGGTCAAGATGAAGGCTTAACAAAAGTAAATGCAACAAGCACTGCAAGGTTTATCCTGGATCAAGTAGTTATGCAACATGGATGCCCGCAGTCTTGTTGAGGAAAAATGAAATGAATTTTATGTCAAAGGTGATCCTGCAATTAATTGAAGTAATGTGATCCGAGGATTTATATCGGTATCTTACTGGATGGAGACAAACGGACTGGTAAAATGGGTTAATGGCATGCTGGCCATGATGTCAGGGAAGCTGGTTGCAGGAAGAACTTCTTCATGGGGAATATACCTTAGTTTGGTGATGATTCCATACAACATAAGTCATCATACAGCAATGGGAAAAATGCTGTTTGAGATGGTATATGGAAGGAAGCCACGTTGGCACCAATTTTATACTTGGTGGTGGAACCAACATCAGGGATGAGTGCTGAAAAGTACTTGAACTGACTGACAGATATCCTGATCGAGATTAGATTACAAGCATTTTATACGACCTTAAAAAAAGGATCAGAGCAAAAACAACGGATGATGAAAACTTACCAGCCTTATTATGGTACCAAATAGGCGATTGAGTTACCTATTTTGATAGACATGGTTTCAGGAGAAGAAATATGCTAGATGCATTGTGGTCAGGTCCATTTGAGAATATCTTCAGATGGTAACAGATGCCTACTCCATTAATAAACTCTTGGTTAAAAGGATAGTGAATTGAGTCCATAATAAGTATTTAAAGCAGTGGATCAATGAAAAAAATAATGAAAAAAGTGTTCCCAAGGGACCACTGAACCATTAGGATGTTTATGTCCTGATTATTTGGTTAAGTCCAAAAAAGGACCGCTGAACCAAACTAGATGGTTAAGTCTTAAAAATAAGACCATTGAACCATAGAAAACTGGTAGATCTAAGCATACCTCTGAACCAGTTTGGTGGAATAAATAAAAAGATGGACTTCTGAACCGAGTGAAGGTCATGTTCCATTTAAAAAAAATAATAATAAAAGATTGATAAAAATATAAGAAAAAGTTTATTAAAAATTCCAAAGAAAGAAGATATATTTTTATGATTTTTTATTGCTTATCCTTGACTTGCAGATGATTACGCCTATGTCGCCACTTGGGGGAGGGGGATTTATCACAGTAGGATAAACAAACTGTCAAAGATTATGTTAGATAGGATGCTAGAAAGGGCTAGACCTACTCAAAGCCAAGTTTGCTGAGCGGAGGCTGATCCCTGTAAGAATGTGACTAGGGGAAGGGAGATGGAAATATCAGTACTTGCCAAACGCAACACCCCATATTGGGAAGGGAAACATCAGAACAATAAGAGGCAGTTGTCAAACTAACCCTGAGTAATCCCAATATGGCACCAGTGCTGGAAGATTAGTCTTGAGCACTTGCCAACAGGCTTCATCAAGAACATTGGACATATGAGCCAGCATCGAGTAAGGGATACTAGGTGGTGTTTGCCAAATCATGCCCCTGATCAAAGCCGCCAGGGGAAGATACTGATGGGATGCGCCAGGAACCAGATAGTTGTGCAGGGAGCTAATGGCATCCTGCAGACAATGACTATGAGCTTCTTGGAAGTGAAAATCAGAATGAGAAGTAGAAGCTGGGAGAAGATAGAAGCTTCATGGCCCAGATTTGAAGAACTTGTCCAGAAAAGCGAAGAGCATAGACTGCAACATCTTGATCTAAGATGTTACTAATATTGGAAGTGTTCATAGTTTTGGATAGAGCCTCGGATACTTAGAATCTTAATTCTGTGTAGGGGAGTTCAAAATGTTCGCAGTTTCTAATGACCAGTTCAGTTGACAGAACAGCTGGTTTGTAATACTGGCCGAATTAGAAAAGGAACTTTGGAAGCAAGTCTGATCTGGCGAGGAACAATTGATTAAAAGTGGGGACATTGCCAGGAGGCTATACAATAATTGTAGGAGTATCAGCAAATGGAGCTGAATCTAGGAGAGATTCAAAATTTAACTTGGGAATCAATGATCGAAATAGGATTGGTCACAAGTTGTTCAATACAAAGCTAAACTGGTTTTGTCAGGGTTGGATACCGTTTCTGATAAATTCATAGAAGGACTGGTCATGAATACTTAACTGGGAGTATGAGTCCTGGGAGGACCATAGAATAGTTTCCATCATTCAGATCACTCATCAATTGGAAGAGCCAAAGATCCTTATCTGGCATGCTGTCCAGCAGTTGCTGGTACCAAGATTCCAAATTTGACATATGAGCTGGATGAGAGGCGGGATGTCAAACTTTTATAATAGTTGACAATATGCACTTCTAAATCAATCAAGCTCTAATTTTGGATATATTAATTTCAAATTATTGATAATTTCTCCAAAGAAAAATTAAGAATGATATGAGCCAAGTGGTTAATATGGAAAAGTAACAAGGACAATTTAAATGAATAACACTAATTGCGCCCTTAAAATGAACACAGATGGCAAGAATCTGCAGTTGAGGATGAGCAGGGAAATCAGGAAATTGAGGACACTGGACTAAGAATCCTGAATTTGACAGCGGGTCATACAACCAGATAGGAGAAAAACTGAATTCCAGGATAAGTATTGTCACAAGTAAAATTATCAGCCTGGCATGACAGAAGGTCATGGGTACTGCGCTCTGATAGGTGGTAGCGAGGAGGAAGAGGAAGAGAACCACATGCAAGAGGTTGTCCTGGGCAGCGTTGAGTACAGTTCAATTGTGCTCAGATAGAACCCAAGAAGTATTTTACCTAGTCTAAGGCGGTATTCTTTTATTCTGATCCTATTCTTGCTGGAAATCTAGGTAAGAGGGGTTGTTTTGGGATTTTTGTTCACCTTCCCAGCCGTCTAGATTACCATGGATTGCTAGGAGATTTTCTCTATAGCGAGTGAATTGTATATTGGTTGACCCAATTTTGGGTTGATACTGTTTGGGGGATTTTAGGCAATTCTCCTGGTTTGGATCCGTTGGAGATCAATTTGGGTGAATATCTAAGATCTCGTCATGAAGAGTTGCTGATAAAATGGGGGCAACTGATAGTTGATCAATGATTAACTATCAGGTGTACCAATTGGTATTCGTCAGGTTTCATCACTGACTGATTAGGAATGTATGGTGAGTTGTGAGGCGAGTGATGATGCCTGCAACTAGTGAATCGATTGGTTGATGAAGTGACCTGCCATAATGGATAAAAGGTCCCATTACCTAAGCAGGTCGCTAGCCAATTATAGTTGGTTCACTTGGATTGAGAGGAAAACGTTAGGGACACATTTCTGACTCTTTCCAATTGAGGTCTCGAGGAAGTCTAATGACGAAATCCTAGCCAGGATGGGGAAGACCATTGCTGCTGAGATGAGGAAGGGTGATTCAATGGCAAAGGCTGCCATTTCGTCGAAGAGGTGTCAACCAAGGGTTAAATGGCCAAATCCCCTACTATATAATTCCCTAGGATTCACTATAATAAAAAACAAGTATTAATACAAAAACAACTAGTACTACAAAAAACATTATTAGTTTTATTGTAGATTCAGTTATTGTTAGACTATCAGCATCCAGTGTGAAGTTCCATCTCAAGGATTTTATTACAGAAGGCAATAATTGCAAGACTCTCAGAGAGAAGAGTAGAGATCTGAGCAGGGATCTAGAGATGAAGGGAACCACTATCAGGGATAGCTGCCAACTGTGTGTTGGGCCAAAAGAGATAGTCATCAGGGGATCTTGACGAAAATTAAGTTGATAGTAATATAGGGAATGAATCCCTATAGTACAACTTGGAGTATTTAATCCGAAAGTACTGGTTGAAGCGTTGGGCCTAATAATAATTTTGAACTCAACTACAGATAATAGTCTCCATACTAATATTGGATAATACATTCTATACAACGCGAGGTGCACGAGGAAACTGAACCTGTGCAGTAAAAGGTTACTGGGTTGCTTACTGATAACAACCACTTAAGTAAACTTTTACACCAAACCTTTGGATTTATCAATTAGGGGTTAATATTTATGAACTAGAAGTAAAGCCCCTAGGTTTTTAAAAACAGGAGATCATGGTGATCCGTTTGTATGGTTACCTCATGTTGAGCACCCTGAAAAAGTTACCACCAGTGAGTTAAGGCCCATGCCACGGCTACTAACTATCTATCATAAATGACCCAGAACTACTCGGTTAAAGTGAACTTATGGGAGAAATAGTTGACCAGGTGAGACAAACGTCAAACGCTTAGAGCAGAACAGCCCCACCTTGGCGGAAGATGCATCACATGCTACAATATATGGTTTGGTGGGATCCACATGTATAAGGATGGGGGGAAATAATAACACCCCCTAATTGATTTGAACGCCTGTTGGCATTTGGGAGTCCAGGTGAAGAGAACATTATTACCTGTAAGGGGGTGAAGTGTCGCGGCTAGCTGCAAGAGTGTGGGGTAGATTTTTTAAGGAAGATTATGGTACCCAAAAAGCCCCATAACTTCTTTTAGGTATTGGGGGTGTGCCACTCACGTATGGCTTTGAGTTAAGTGGGAGGTACAGCATATCCATTTTTTTAAACCAAGTTACCCAGGTAAGTAACTTTCTTATAATAGAATTTGCACTTGACGGCTTAACAAAAAGGCCCGCCTTGTGCAGAGCGGCCAGCTCTGCCTCCAGGTCCTTCTTGTGCTGCTCGTGGGTGGGGAGTATACTAGGGTATTCTCAATATACGCCAATGCGCAGGTGGATTTGAGGTCTCCCAGCACAATAACAATCATCCACTGAAACGTTGCAGGGGCATTCTTTAGCCCAAACGTCATTACCTGAAACAAAAATATGCCTCTCCTTGTATTAACAGTGGTCAGCTATTCCTGGTCTTCCACCGCCTAGATTGGAGAAAGGTATTCATCAGGTCAAACCTAGAAAATACCAAAGATTAGACAATTGCCTTATCGATGGTCCACTTCAGAGGGAGGGGATAGAGGTCGTGCACCATGATATTATTCAGGTGACAATGGTCCATGCAGGGGCGTAGCATTCCATTTGCTTTTATGTGAAGAAAATGGGTGAGGCAATAGGGGTTGTCTCCTTAAATAGTCAGCCCTTCTTAAGCATATTGTCCATCCATGCATCCAAATCCCACTTTTCCTCCACCTTGTAAGGGTATAGCGGTCAATTGATGTTACCATGAATACTGTTGTATGAAAAGACAATTCAAATTTGGTGTGCGGTGGAAGATGGTTCACTTTATACAAAAATATCTTGGTAGGTCATTAAGGCTGGAGGAAATCCTGCGGATAGCCCACAAGGGAATTGAGCGTCATTATGGAACTACAGTTCCAGGCTTTGGAAAGAGTATTGCGCAGCGGAAGCTCACTCTCCACTTGGGTAATGGCGAAAAACAACATGTTTGAATCCAAATGGATATTCACATGCTGACGTCACCATCACACATCCAAAATGACTGTGAACACCAAGCCAAGAATCACTAAAAAGTGGTCACAGAAGCTGAATTGAGAGACTGAGAAAGGCACTGGGCGCCGCACCCTAAAGGATGGCTGTGCAACAATGATGCAACCATCACTTCCAGACCCAAGTCTAAGTCTAATTCAAGCTGCAGGGAAAGCTTAAAATTCATGACATTACCTAACGCACCCATGTCTATTAAGGGTCTCAAAAGATACCCAGTGCTCACTTATCCAAATTTCCATTGGTGATAAGACTTAAACACAATTTTTTATTGGTGATGGCACGTGATTCTGCTGACAGAGTGGAAATAACAATTGGATTGGGCGGGAGAACAGGCTTGGTAGGGTGGAATTCATCCAAACCAAGGGATTGACTCAAATCCACCTTAGGCTGCTCATCTGCCAACTGGAGGACATATGGATTGGGAGTCTATTGGACAGATGCAGGGGTCGCACACCCATGGGTGCCCAAAGCAGATACTTCACCAACGTTGCGATCAGAAACTTTCTCTTTCTCAGAAAATCTTTTAAAAATGAGCTATATATTGTACATGGGATCTTGCAGAGAATCGCTCTGATTGAGGCTGCCACCTTGCACATCTGGACCACCATCTCCACTGGGGTGGCCCAAATGGTATCGTTGGTGGATGCTGATTCTAACGCAGTGCAGAATAAATCTTGAATATTGTCCAGTGGTTAGCTGAGGGTGGGGGCTTGCTCACAAAATGTTTCCTCAAAGAAATCTAAGTTGAATGCTTCAGTGCCCATGGAAAACAGTCAGAGCAAGCGATTGGAAAGCGGCCCTGGTGCCTTCAATGCTGTTAATACTAGTAGAGCTACAGGGGTTGAGTTCCCAGCCATGGTGGCCGCACACAGAAAGCTCCTAATCCACTGACGTGAATAACCTTTGACAGCGTCCAAGAGGGCCATGCTCTTCTGGGCATCTGTCATAGAAGTGAAGTCTGCAGTGATGATTGAGCACTGCACCTGCAGCTCAGCGAGGGTATTGAGCACCTGATTAGCTATCTTGATGGATGGAACAGATAAACCTACCACCCGAGAGTGAACTGAAAACTGAAACTGGTGTTTCTGGGATGGACCTGTAGTGAGAGACTCTCCCAACGCCACCCAAGAGCTGCCCATATACTTGACAATCAACAAAACAAATATCAGGAGACAAATCACCAACCACAAGTTCATTTGGTAGATATAAAACCAATGCGGCTCCCACCTCAAGGAGGAGGGTGGAAATAGCAGGTACCAATGGTAGTCAATTATGTCATGAAAGCGGCAAATGAGATCTAGACTGGGCTCACAGTTGGGGTGCTTGAGCACCCAGAAGGTCAGCCAGAATGCCAAAGGCACTGCTTCTCAACTTGACATGAAGGTGGATGGAAGGTGGGAGAACAATGAATGTGACTTGGGATGGTGGTAAGAAGCAAACTGGCATAAAACTAGGTTGTTGCCACTATGGAGCTAATGAATTTGGGCACAGAAAGCTTCTTTACTGCAACAACAGGGCTTGGTTTCGCTCAGGGTTGTTGGCAAGAGGGCGGGTGACAAGATCAAAAAATTTCACGCAATGGGGAGGTAAAGCCTCCAACAAAAGTGAATAATCTTGATGCCAAATACCTTTCCAAAAAGAAGTGTCTAAGGATGCCCCAAAAACGGTATGCCCAATCCATGATGGTAGGCAACATTGTTGTTATGATGGCCTCAAGGGCCCAGTCATTGCGCAACCCAAAAATCTTTTTGGGACTGGGTTTTGCATTATATACCAAGGGAAAATTTTCTAGCAAGCAAATTTATTTCATTGAAAGGGTTTTTTATTTTAAGAATAAGGTAAAGTAATTGACTGATAATCACCTTTCAGGGACATTTTCTCAAATACCTGGTTGTTTTAGGGAATAAGATGATGTGCATGGGAATGGTGAACTCATTTTTTACCAGGAGCAGTGGAACTCAATTGAAAATTGTTTAAACCAATGTAACATATCAGTGGAAGGCTGAGTCAGTATCAATTCAGCTTCTAGCACCCAAAT
Organism: Massospora cicadina; assembly: GCA_022478985.1. Taxonomy (NCBI): domain Eukaryota; kingdom Fungi; phylum Entomophthoromycota; class Entomophthoromycetes; order Entomophthorales; family Entomophthoraceae; genus Massospora; species Massospora cicadina. The sequence continues at coordinate 118,378 of JAKSZP010000268.1, forward strand.
CGGGTTTATATTACAACTGTGCCTGCTTGAGCAGCGGCATCTCACTTGTTGGGTGGCAGAGACCTCCCATGCTATTCCAGATAGGGACAGTCCCAATTAATTGAAAAGGTTTGGGAAACCCAACCTAACTGCACCTGGTTTCTTTGGTTAATAGCAATTTTTCAAATTTCAGTAAAATAAGGTTTTTCTACAAAAGTGGAGAGTTTTTTCCTTTGTTGATCCGGTGGAATTCAAGCATGGCGTCAGGGAGGGACTCATTTTTTATGTTGGTCCTTTTCTGCTATGACTTCAGCATAAATCACCTGATGCATTGCATCAATTCGCCAGTTGTTAGAATGAAATGGATGGGGAACCTTCAGAGGATATGCCATAACCCATCAAACATTTACCACATGGGTAAGATTGCCCTTTGTGACGAGGAAAAACTGCTGTAAAAATTTACATGGATTGGTTATCATCAGCAAACAACCCCTAATAGACTTATTACATCACAGGTTTGGTTTCTTGTGCATTTCTTCCACGTTATACAGTATATTAAATTATTGGTTAATGATAGTATGATGACTATTATCTGTAGTTGAGTGGAACTCTTATATCTTGGACCAACGCTCATCCAGTATTCCCGCTTAAAATACTTGAGATGTCGTGATCTAGGGATTCGTTCCCTCTTTCTGTCCAACCCAATCTTTGCTGAGATTCCCTGGTGACAGTCTCTTCAGATAAACACACAGTTGACAGCAATCCCTAATTGTTTCTCCTTTTTCTCTAGATCCATGCTCAGATCTTTACTCTTTTCCCAAAAAAGAGTTTTCCCAATTATCGCACACAGCAATGATATCCTTAAGAAGAATAGAACAATTGAAAGCTGATATAGTTTACTACTTAAACTATATACTGGATGAAAACTGTAGAACTCCTTTAAGATCTTGGTAAATACTGTTTTACTAAATGCTGTTTTTTATTATGAGTGAATTCTAGGGAATTTATAGTGGATATTTGGTATATAACTCTCAGTTGACACCTCTTTGATGAAATGGCAGCTGTTGCCAATGAATCACTCATCCTCATCTTTGCAGCAATGGTCTTCCCGTCCTGGCTTGGATTCCGCCGTTGGATATCCTTGAGACCTAAACGGAATGAGTTGAAAAATGTGTATCTAACGTTTTCCTCTTAACCCAAGTGAATCAACCATATTCGGCTAGCAACCTACTTAGGTAATGGGACTTATTACCCATTAAGGCAGATCATTCATCAACCAATCGATTTGCTAGTTTGCAGGTGGCATACTCACCTTGCAACTTGTTACTCATTCTCAATCAGTCAGTGATGAAACCTGACTAATCCTGATCGGTACACCTGATAGTTATCACTATCAGATGCTCCTATTTCTTTAGCAACTCCACCCAACAAGATCTTAAGTATTTGTCTGGATCAATCCCCAATGGATATGACCAGGCAAATATCCCAAAATCCCCCAAACATAGTTACTCCAAAATTTGGGTCAACTGATTTCCAATTCACCTCACCTTATGGAATTATCCCCTAGCGATTCCTGGTAATCTAGCAGGCTGGGAATATGGGCAAAAATCCCAACAGCTGCCCTCTTGGTACGCTTCTTGGTAGGAAATGGAAATACCTCCCAGCCCAAGCTCAAGTGACGCTCCCTCAGACTTATACGCCTCTGGGATTTGGCTCATTGTAGTTGTTTTTGATATTAGTTGATTACCAAATCTGGCAATATGCATCTCAACATTAAGCTTGAGCTATAGCACTCCTATGGTGCGCCACAAATTGAGGCTTCAAATCGCTTGGGAATTTGGACTTTGCATAATTTTATAATATTCACATTTGTTCTTCTGATACTTTTGCCGGCATAGTCCAGTTTTCTCATTGTGGTGTCATCAGCGAAATTAAATTACTTTGGCTCCAAAGGTATAGATAGGGGTCAAATTTCAATATAATTTTTAGCGATGGCGTCATTCTCTTCCAACAAATATTCCAAATTTCAGGAGAAAAAATTATCTTTCATGACGTCACTGCTGAAAGTAAAATTATTTATTTCATCAGTGCCTATAAAATAGCCTATTTTGCCCTCATCCATGATGGCCTGGTCAACAGTACCGCCACCAGTGTGGGTGTTGCTGTTTTTATAAATTATAATGTTCAAGGTCTGACCAGAAGTACCACTCTCAGTATCATCCATAACACCAGGCTACTAGCAGAAAAAGCAAGATTATGGCACAATGAGAACCTGCCATCTAAGGTATTAAAGATTGGTAAGATTACACATTAGAAATGAATTAAGATCCTAGCTCTATAAAATTAGAAAAATATAGAAGTGTCAAAATAAAATTTTGTTAACATCAGCAAATGTTAAAGAAAGTTAAGAAATTGATGGAACTACAAGACCAAGTAACATATTGGTATTATGATGAGGTCGCCTAATAACGCTTGGTTGGCTCCTTGATGCATTGGAAAACTCATACCTAGACTTGTGTAATACCAAATCCTACCAATATTGACCATGCTACAACTCTTTGCCAAAAATTATAAAATAGCTCACTATCAAACAATTAGATCCCAAATTTACCATTTCAAGAGATATATCTACTTTGCTTTAAATAACGCTAACACAATGGATATACCCAGAATGAGACCTATCTCTGACTAGCAAAAATAGCAAGTTAATGTTTTTTTAAGAACAGCAGTTAATTATGCTGGTTTAGTGCATAAAAGCCTAGTATACTCTGATGTTGCAACTGTTACCAACCTGGGTATCAATTTACCCATTGTCAAGCACCCTGCAAACAGTGTCAGATAGTACATCTGATTGTACAATACCCTACCAGAGATTCTGAATTGGTTAGTCAACTCCTTATCCTAAATCAATAGCCATACATCAATCTCAGCTGCCCATATTAACAAAAGCTCAAGATGCAGCTCAAAGGATATATTGAGAATATTCTAAACCTCCATAGACTGCCCAAAAAATATAACATATAAAGGAAAACCAACTGAAGAGGCTTCCCAGATAATACTCCTGGTGTGTATATGTGTCATTGTTACATGACATGATTCAAGGACAGACTGTAAGTACAAGGATGGACGTCAGGAGGCCAAAAAGATCAAGTTGCAAGGCCTTCATGACTTAAAACATACCCTGGACCAACGCTGCATACAGGTGAGATATGCACAGATTGGTCCTGGGAATGTGCGTTATGCTCAGCACAGCATTACAGCCAGGGAGTTGAAATGCACCCTCTAAGTGCTCAAACCAGATGGTTAATTACAGTTGATTGAAGAAATAGGGTTTAAAAAGAATCATTTCATTCATAATATTGCTTAATTTGGAAGAGTCTGCTTGCAATCTATTACTCAAGTTTAGTCAATCTCGAGGTACTGTACCCTGGATGATGGTAGTGTGCACCTATTGTTTTGCTTAGGCTTAGAACCACTTTTTCTAATAGCTAACTCCCCCATTGTTTAATTATGTTTCTGAAAGACCAACTTTCCTCAATGGTTGACTTACTAAATAAAGATATCCCATTAATTTTAAGTTTTTATAGTCCCTTGGGCGAACCTGTGCACAGACCTCCTCAAGGAGGTCTCCAACAATGTTGGCCATTTTATTTTGACAAAATTAACAATGGTATTTAGTGCACCTCTATGGCCGCCCTGGTCCCCACCAGACTGAGGCACCCAAGCACCCTGACACCAATCTGCACTTGGTTATGGATTTCCCTTTGGAGTCCAACCAAGTTTTGTTTTTT